>JAYRCH010000142.1:1800000-2017257 GCA_037179445.1 Phengaris alcon alcon
GCAAATAACGCAGATATAGTTAAGCAATGTTTTGATGAAAGTTTCTTAGCACTAATGGCAAAGAATATATTATATTAGTAACGTAAAGAACCGTCATTCGATAGACTTACACGATTGACAGCTCGCAGCCAGTGTGCGTGGCTAGACGTATGCGGGTTGCGACTTAGACGTATGCGACTTTTGTTCACGGGGCTGACCGCTGGTCGTATCGTGCTTTGATATATTTGACAATAAAATTTCATAATATTTATGACAGATTTGTCGCGACGTTATAAATTATTTCGGTGTCAACCTTAGGCTTACATTCTGACAATCGCCGGTGCTCGACCTGTCATTTGTAGAGAGTGTCGCCCCTGTGCTAATGGTCTTTCTACGTATACTGCGCTCCGATTCAATGTAAAATAAATGTAAACAAGAAAAACCAACCAAATTAATGTGTAATTGTATTTCTTTATTACACGGTAAATAAGTGACATTTCAATTGGTAACATTTTACCCGCCCGTATTGAGGAATATTTACACTGAACCGGAACAACGTACAAAGATTATAGCCATAGATACACCTTGATATTACTATGTTGTGCACCTAGTAGTATTTAAGAACTAGAAAATTTCCGCGACATTATACGTACATTTTTCCGCGATAAAAAGTAGTTTAAGCCCTTCCCCGTGGTAATAGGTCTTTACCTATGAAATTGCCGTTCTGCAGTACTGGCCATTTCAATCAAAATAATTTTTGTTTGGCTAAGAATTCTAATTTCAAATTAATTTTATTTTAAACATGGAATTCTTTTTCCAAAAGTAGTCATTTGTTTATTGATTAGTTTTTCATCGCATTTCAATCTTTTTCGTCATTATGGATACGTTAAAAATTCGAGTAATTATGAAATATGAGTACCGTCGTGGCAGCAACGCGGCACAAGCGGCACGCAACATCAACGACGTTTACGGAGCTAACACTACAAACCAACGCACCACCTGTTATTGGTTTGCTCGCTTCCGTTCTGGAAATTTCGACCTGAAAAATGAACCTCGCGGTCGTCCGAAGACTTTGATTGGCAATGACGAATTAAAGGCGATTGTGGAAGCTGATGATACACAATCTACGGCTGAATTAGCAGCAGCTTTCGACATTAGCGTCAAAACAATATTGGTCCATTTGCGTCAAATTGGCAAGGTAAAAAAGCTTGACAAATGGGTACCCCACGAACTCAATGATCGCCAGCGTGAAGTACGCGTCGAGACGTGCCTTGCACTGCTCAGCAGACACACAAATAAAGGAATTTTGAACCGCGTTGTTACCTGCGATGAAAAATGGATTCTGTTTGATAACCGCAAGTGCTCAGTTTGTTGCCTCCCGTCCAGCTGATTTCTTTAAGAAGGGCATCAATAAACTGCCACTGCGTTGGCAAAGATGCATTGATTGCATGGGTGACTACTTCGATTGATACAAATTACTCCGTAAAATTCGTTTAAATTTTTTCATACAAAACGGCAATTTCATAGGTAAAGACCTAATATAATCTATATCATATGCCAAATTTCATCAAAATTGTTGCAAAATTAACGGCGCTTATTCAATGCATACAAAGAATAAACCTTTCTCCGTAATAATAATAAGTATAGAAGTATATATATGATATTAGTATAGATTCAATTATAAACTACTACATATGTAATGTAATGGTGTATTGGTTCCAAATTTAGAACTCTATTTATATCAAAAACTATTGCAATATTAATACATATAATTGTTGTAATAGTTTTCGATTTGAAAAACTATTTGAAAAGCTATAGATTTTATGTTTTGTATCGGTCTGTCTATGAGTTTTCGAAGAATTATCTATTATCTAAGGAATGGAAATCGATAACTAATAGTTTGGATTAACAATACACCTTTCTGCATGAATGAATTCGCGGCTATAGGCTGAGGCGATAGGCGTCGCGTCTCGTCGCGCAGCGCAGCACGGTGCAGCTCGAAATCAGAAATCTTGCAATAAAACGTGTATCTTATTGCATAGTAAATAAAGTTTAATTTTGAATCGCTATGTTAAAAATGCAGGGCCGCGTGAGGTCGCGTCTCGTTTAGGTGTCTGACCGTGTCTGACCGTCCTTTGCGACGATGCGACGCAACGCAACGCACTGGTCCTCTGCCTTAAGCTCATAAAATAAACGCTCATAAATACTAATATGTCAACAGTTTAGCAAATAGCGCCTATTTGACTATTCACAGTTTCTGTCAATTTGAGAATTAAACCAAAAGATTGGTAAGTCGTAATAAGTGGTGCTTTGCAATGGTTATTGTTTTGCCACGGAAAAAAAGTATATTGTGTTGTTTAGCTGTGTTTGCATTTTGAAAAATATGAAAAAAAAATGGAAAAAATACATTGGAAATAAATTAATATTTTTTAAGCTTAGGTGTGTGAAAATAGTTTTCCTTCAATTTGTATAAAAGGTATTCTAAAAAGGGGATATTATATTTAATTTTTTAAAGGTATTCTACCTTCTCACCTCCTACTATTAAAAATGTGAAAGTTTTTGAGGATGGATGGATGTATAGATAGATGGATGGATGTTTGATCTAACATGACTCTGTCACGCAAAAACTGTACAACAGATTTGATGAAATTTGGTATTGTAGTAGTTTCAGTTCAGGATTATCACATAGGCTACTTTTTATTTTAGTACCGTCTCTTCTCATTATATATTATTGGCTTCATCTTGTATATCATATTTTCTGGATATTTTATTTTTATTTCGATCTTTCTTAACTTTCTACGAAGTTTAATACAGACCGCGCCGCTATTTTTAAAATTTGAGTGAAGACGCTATAACGTAAACTTCCCAAATTACGAAACTACTAATATCGTTCAGGTACCATTGGTGTAAAAATATTATAATTATGTGAAACTGACGAGTCCCTATAGTATAATATTCCTATCAAATGGGGAAGATAGTAGTATAAGAATAAATTATTTTTATCTATTGGTGTATCGGAGAACATACTGAGTATTCCGAGTACTGAGTATTCTCATTTACAATTTCATATTCAATGAGATTCCGTGGAAGGGAAATTGAATAAATTTCGCACGTGCATTTCGCAGCGTCTGAATTTGGATTTTTGCCTTACACTTTATCATCCTACTTTATTGAGAGTTTTGTATGTTAATTTTTGTATCGTTTAATTTTTTGGCAGTTTAAAATAAAAACATGCGGATGTAAATTAAGAAAGTTACCAACAGTTTGATCCTGGAGATTAAATTTTTACTTTAAACGAGCAATTCTTCTATAACTTAATACTTATATATTACTAGATGTTGGCCGCAACTTCGTGCGCGCAAAGGAAATACCGCAAAAACCGTACATTTTGCCGTAACAAAAAATAGCCTATGACCTTTCTCGTGGTCTATTCTATATTTGTGCCAAATTTCATCAAAATCGGTGATTCGGTGATCAAAATCGATCCAATACATTCGGAGCTTATTTAATGCAAACAAATAAACAGACCTTTCCTCTTTATTATAATATTAGTATAGATAATCAATATCTCGGAAACGGCTAGTACAAGTATTTGTATGAATTGATTTAGTATGCAGGCCGTTTTGGGGAGAAAAATCAATCTAGCTAGGTCTTATCTCTGAGAAACTGCGCATTTTAACTTATATAAGTTTTTTCTTTCGTCGTGAAACAAGAAAAATATCAATATTTTAACTGTATATTAATGTCATTCCAAATGGCAGTATGATTACGTATGTATAATATTTGCATTGTTGGCAAATTGGTGTCTCGAGCTCAAATCCCGATCAGACAAATTTTAAATTTCTGTTTTAATTTACTAGAACTCCGAGCAAAGCTCGGTTACCCAAGTACTAATATAAATACAGCGGTTTTTTGCTGCTAGATTATGTATTCATCTAGTTAGCCTCAATGTAATTGTCATAAAAAATATCTGCAACCAGATTTTAACAAATATAAATTTCTACTTTATAGATATCTACATTTTTAATAATCCCAAATGCACTCAGACATGAGTGGGTCGTGCTCAATGAAATAATTGTTATCGAAAAAATTGCCCCACTTTCGACAAAAGGCCGTGCGTTCCGACAAGTATTATGTTGATTATTTGTATTGAAAAATTCCGAGCGTAAGACAATTTTCAATTAGCTTCGGTTTATCGTGTGTCAGGACGAAGGAGATTGCTTTCCTGATGAGTCTAGCTGTGATATTGCGGCTGGTATGCAATGTCGCATTTAGGGTAATTCACACTGAAAGGAAACTATACGCGATACTGCATTTTTAAGGTAGCTCTAAAAATTTGATTTAATTCATTACCACAGAATAAATATTAGTTGTCATTACACAAGAATATACACGTTTCATTGTTAGAGTTCGAATGTACCACCGAGCTGCATAGTCAGCGCATGTCTGAAACGTTTATCTTTTTGTGTAGCGAATAAACTTCAATTTTGATTAGCTATCTTAAAATTGAAGCGTCGCGTCACTTCGCGTATCGTCGACGAACTGACTCTTAGGGTCTGTACAACGTCCTACTTTGCAGGTGTAGTTGTAATTTAGAGTCTAGTTGTTAGCTGAAAGGAGCCGGATTCCGGAGCATATATTACCAGGCTGGCACTATATGCTGTGAAACACCGGTGAAATTTCAGAGCACTGAAAAAAGAACTCTGTGCTAATACAACAAAGTTAAAAATGGAAGTTTCCAGTGTCGAACTGTCATATATGACATTAACATTTGACTCTACTCTCTTTGAGATACTCATGTGTTTGATTTTCAACTCTATTGTATTAGCGCAGAATTATATTTTCAATGCTCTGAATTTTCACTGGCGTTCCGGATACCGGACCATATAGACCCAGCCTACCTCCGCCCCTGCTTATGTTCTAGATTCTAGAAGTAAGTTTATCTATGCCAAATAAAGTAATTAGTTTTGAGTATAATACTTAAATATTCTAAGACTAGCTGTTGCCCGCGGCTCCGCCCGCGTATATACCGTACGGTAACACTGTACTTTTCCAGGATAAAAAGTTAGCCTATGTAAATATTAATATGGAGCTTAAGCTGCTGCC
Organism: Phengaris alcon alcon; assembly: GCA_037179445.1. Lineage (NCBI taxonomy): Eukaryota > Metazoa > Arthropoda > Insecta > Lepidoptera > Lycaenidae > Phengaris > Phengaris alcon. Next base: position 1,805,086 of record JAYRCH010000142.1, read on the forward strand.
ATACCAAACTTCATTGAAATCCGTTCAGTCGTTTTTGCGACAAAGAGTAACAAACATCCATCCATTCTCAAAAACTTTCACATTTATAGTAGTAGGATGCACAATTCACATCTAATGCAATTAGTATGTAGATGAATTATTATCTAAGAATAGAATATAATAGACCTCTGAAAGAGAACCCTTCCGTGTTGTTTTAAGAATACACACTTATAGTAATAATAACAATATAATAATACTATGGACGCTTCCCACCACATCATTCTGGCCCCGTGCTAAGTACCCAAAGAACTTGTGTTACAGATACTATATACTTGTGTATATTTAAACAGGGAAGTATATTTAAATACGGACTTTTATATATTATTTAAATACTTTTATATTATACATACAGGTATTTAAGATTTAATACACATCCATGACCCAGGAACATAGAAAAACTTTTTGTTCCTTCGGCAGGATTTGAACCCGCGACTGACACTGAGCCACAGAGGTTGTCGAATTGGTATAAATTTTATTACAACAGAACTGTTAAGGACAGCGGCCTCGTAACGTAAAACATGAGTGAATTTAAATGTGAACGATAAACGCGTAATTTAAAACAGTACATAAAACTATAATAGTGAATACTCGGTGACTATATGTATAGATTTATATGGCATCAGTGTGTAAAAGTCGTGTTAAATGGTGTTTTATCAAGTGCAGGTTATTTTGCTTATATATTTTTAACTAAAGCGAATTTTAACGTATCTTCTTTTGATTTATATGAATAAACATAATACCTAACGTGTAGCGTAACGATTAAGATTATATAATAAAGGGTTAAGTAGTTATTAAGAAAATAATGGTAAAAATGTAGAACATTTCTTATATGGCAAACTTTAAGTTGTAAATATCTTTTTTATTTATAAATATTTTTATTAATAAATAAATTTTTATTAATTATTTTTTATTTAATAAGATCCCTAGTATATAAGGGTTTATGTATATGGTCATGACAATAAAGAATTTCACACAACGCGTTTTGTTTCACCTGGCTCATGAAAAATAGGGAAAATTATGGAAAATAGCCGTATAGAGAGGTAAAAGTGAGATGACAAATCGGCCCGAAAGAGGCGTACGGGCGGGGCTCTCTATACGGCATTGCCATGAGCCAGGTAAGCAAAGCGAAAAAAGTGAAAATCGTTCTCCTCAAATAGTGTTTTTATTATCGCCCCAGCTCTGCCCAAATCGGTGTAACCTTGCTACCTTCGAGTCTAATCTGAGCCGGCGGTTGAAACCCTGTGGAATAATAGAGTCCCCTACAAGAACATAATATTACTTTCAAAATACTCCGCTTTTGAATCAGTCTCTCTATACACTGTCAATAAAACCTATTATCTTTACAAACTTGAGTCGTTTGTGCTAAAAGAATTGTATTATAATATGTAGCTCTGGAGTCTGGACAAGCTGATCAGATACCTTATCTCGCTTCACGTTGAACACGCAATGCAATTTTCCAACAACCACCAGTGAAATTGGAACTGGCGATTCGAATTTCGGATTAAACTTGTATTCATTTGCGGCTCTTACATTGTGATCATCATCCTCAGCATAGAAACATGTAGTATTTGATAACTAATTATAAACGCGAATCTGAACGTAATTGTACAATGCTGAAATTATACAGCAATGTGCGATTGCGCGCGGCTGTAGGCATATAAATAAATATATTTAATATGTCGAGAAAACGGGAGAAACATGCCTCAAATTTCGCACTATATTATAGTACTGGCAATTAAAACTTAAATGAGGGCTTAACGTACCCACGTTTAGTATTGGTTTCAAAATGAAAAAGCAAGACACAACATTACTTGACTATAATTCTCAATAGATACAAAACTAGACGATTCACACCATTCTAATCACTTCACTGTCTATTAAAATAATAACGAGTCTAAGCCTATTTCAATACTGTGCATTTATTTTCACTATCACTTTTTAACATGAACACCTACAATTCCCAATCGAAACCTCTCGCCACTACGGCTGGTAGTTAAGTTTCCCGTGATCGTTCCTTGTAGGGAAAATATTATATCACACCCCCCACTAAGGCGACCGCGCAAGTTCTCAGAACAGACTCTGTCAACGCCAACCAATATGGCGTCTATATTTGTACAGTTTGTACTACATACATACATACATCATACCTGTATGGGGAGGTGCGGGCAAAACTAAACTTTTAAAAGTAGAAAGGGCTCGAAGCTCGTTATTAAAAATCATATATTTTAATACAAGAAGAACGCCGACAGACGAGTTATATAGAATTAGCAAGGTCTTGTCTATCAGGAAATTATATATTTTATTAACAGTATTAAAAAAACATAAAAATAAAGATGTTGTTATTTCTAAAACTAAGCGTAACAAAAGTAATATTATCAAAATACCTATTATAAAAACTGATTTTGCACTTAAACAATATGTCAATAGATCGACTTTTCTGTATAATAAGGTAAATAAAACTCTAGACATTAGTAACAAACCAAATTATGAGACTAAGAAATTACTTCGTGACTATTTGTGTAAGTTAAGCTATGAGGAAACTGAAAAATTAGTAGAAAATATAAAATTATAACAGGAAATATTGCATAAATTCACTAACACACATATATGTACAAACACAACACACACACATACACACGAACACATGCAGACATACACATACACACATACAGTTAGATGTTAATTTAGATTTTATTACACATATTGGTGATAGAGCTATGCTGGTACTAAATGTTTAATATAATATATATATATATATATATTATTTAATTATTACCATAACTTTACTATTGTACTCTTGTAAATAAGTTTCATAATGTATAATATTTTGTTAGGTCTTTGTATTAATATTAGCTGTGGAAGAGCCTAGTCACCTGATACAGGCGTTAGCTTACTAGGTGACTACGAGTTATACTTAATAATTTGTAAACTGTTTTTGGAAATAAATATTTATTTATTTATTATTATTTATTACATACATTACATACATACATGTACTACATACATTTGTACTATTTGTATTTGTTTTAGGAACACTAATTGTAATTAAAATTTATACTGTTAACTTTTTATTCAATTGAGCTGCTAAAGTATTGACCTATTTTACATAATGTATTACTTACATACTGTAGGGAAGTATTAAAGTCATACCTTTTATGTAATTTTCTTATTGTGATTATTTTGTTAACCGACTTCCAAAAAAAGGAGGCGGTTATGCATTCGACTGTATATTATATATATATATATATATATATATATATATATATATATATATATATATATATATATATATATATATATATATATATATATATATATATATATATATTTGTATGTTCAACGATAATTCCACCGTCTGTAGACCGATTTTCAAAATTTTTTTTGATTTAAAGGGTATCTTCCCAAAGTGGTCCCGTTTTCACCAAAGTGGTGACTTGATGATGGGATCCATGAGGAATCGAGGGAACCTCTCGAAATTTATATGGACACATATAGTGATTTTGATTTTTTATGAAGTAATCTAAGCATTTGCTACCAAAAAGTAAGATTTTCCACCAATGTATACACTGGAACCAAAAGTACTGAACATAATTCCTGACTCCCTATCGATTCCTCTCCTTACCAACCCAAACAATATCCTATAATATTTTATATAACTCACGTTCAAATTTACTAGTACCGAAGATTGAGTAGAGAAATAGTTAAAATTATATCCGAATTTAAAAGGGGAATTATTTAGAAAATGAGTTTTATTTCATACTTTTTTGTGCATTTTTTCTTTGGAAGTCGGTTTTAATTTTTTGTTTAAAATTTTGCTAATTTATGCTTTGACGTTGTAATAATTTTAAAATGAATTTTATTTTTAAATTAATAATAATATAATAATAATTATTCTAAACAAATTAACAATTTATACGAATATTTAACTTTATCTAAATGTTATTTGTCAAATTTAACTCGTTCTTAACATTTTAATGGCGGAATGTATCAGCAGCTCTCACAGAACATAATACCATTATGTACTACATTCTAGCAATAAAGGAATTTGAATTTGAACAAGACTTTTAGTGCCCGCCGAGCAAATTCAAAATTCTGAAATTAAGATCTTCAGTAGGTGGTTTGGGGTTGATATTTAAATGGTAGTTATTTGAAATCTTACTTTTTGTCCAATTATTTGTATATATATACCTATTTTTTAAACTCTTTATTAATACCATAAATAGAAAAATATTAATCTCAGACTATAATATTATGACTATTACTTTAAATTAAAATAATATATGAAATCTGAGTGTAGTCATTGGACCATAATTATTGTTTGTCCAATTAAACAATTTCGTTCCCTGACACGTTACTCGGCACGAATCTGTTCCCAACTGAAATCTTATTATCGTAAGAAATTAACAATTCTAAATTGCAAAGCGAAGTTTCGCAAATAACTTTTCCCACTTCTTGGAAAAGGTCCTTCTTTCCCAAAGCAAAAACAATGGAGGTATGAACGTAATAGGGTAATAGAATTAAATTTCCTTTACTCGGTTGGATAAATAAGAAATATTAGCTTTCTGTTTATTTGAGATATTACGAGTTTTATTCTCGAACTCGATTCGTCACGAGATTCGAATTCGAGACTCTATTCGGTATTGATTATTTGAGTTTATTATTATTTGAATCATCAGCTAGACATAATAAATGACAATTGAAATGTTATCTGCGAATTTTAGTTCCACAAATTCTTATGAAGTATGTTTTTAAATAAACATTTTTTATGAAAGACATCAGCTTATACCGCAAAGTATAAGGAATGATATTGGCCTACTAAAGCGTGGCTTGGCATAATTTTTACCAGAGCTTTAACTTAAAATTACTTCCGTATCACTTATAAGATTGCTTCAAAGTTGATAGCTATGATATTGAAGTAGGTACTACCTAATAGCCACATTATAAAACAATTTCAAAATTATTGATAAAGGGACGGGGGAGGCTCACTGATTTAAAACACCAAACTTTTGTACATTGTACAAATAATTTTGTATATTGACGTAGTGTAGCATTACATTACTAAGTCACCTTTTTCCGATCTATCTCATCAGATTCGAATTTTTACGTAAGCAAATCTCACAAGTCTGGCAAACACCGCGTTAGGGGATTGATCCCATATTCGAGTTCGTTTTATAGCATCTCCTAGTGCTCTGAAGCTTCGAGAGAATTAACTCACTTTAATTGAGAAGATTTTGTGGTCCGGCTTTACCATTTTGGCTCGTAAAGCGACTTGAAATAAACAGTTGTTTTAACAAGAAAAATAAAATGGTTGCACAATAAGACCGAGATTTTATTCTAAGCAATTCCATCCTGTGCGATCGCGTAAAAAACCAAAGTTACGGCAACTTATGCTACACATAAAAGTATACGTTTATGTTTTACGTTTCTCAACTAAAAAGTGCCTTTGACTGACACACATACAAACAGTATGAGCTAAATTCCCAAAAGTATAGATAGACAGACGACTGAGCTGCGCCCAAAAGGTAGCAAAAATTTTGATGGTTTACGATTATATGCTATGGATGACCGCTATACGAGATGAATTTCTGGCCTTATAAGTTCTCCCTTTACCATTGTAGACTTCACCTAATGTGACCCAGCTGACAATATATTATTATTTTGTACCGGAGGTATGAGTTAATTTTTAACCCCTTAAACCTAATTCTTTTGATCTTAAATCCCTAATCTTTATTATCTGGCGGTTTGAGCAAACATTTTCATTTGGTAAAATCCAGTAGGTCGGGAATACTTTATTTAGAGTTATCAGCGGCAGAGCTCCGGCGCGGGAATTACTTTCAATCACCCGTATTTTCTCGTGAATGTGAATATGCACTTTATCACACTACATTTATATAAAATACTTTTGGCTTTATTACGATATTGTACTTTTTTTAACATCCGACGAAAACAAAAGGTTTGTTGTGAGTTTGACGTGTATGTGTATATGCTACAGGCATCGTAACTTCCAAACCAAATAACTTATTTTTATCAATTTTGTTTGTTTGAAAGGTATATTTAATAAAGCTATATTTATCAGCATCAGCTCGCTTACTGCTTGAAAATGTTGTTTTTTTTTTGCAAAGAATGTAAAGAATATGGGATTCCGATTTTGAGATACTTTTGGCGTCAGCTTTACCTATGTCAGCAATTTAAGCAAGATAGTCTGAGGGAAAGGTAATGGAATAAATTATACCACCTTTCCCCTCTGGCAAGGAATCGTGGCAAAAATATACCGCTTAGACTCCCCACCAAAGAAGGCACGTAAAACAGCTTCCAATGCATGTTTTCCACAATATCAACTACATAATATATTACTATTAATACGTAAGTAACGCAATGACGCCGCAGCCACTACAATTAGGCTTAGATCTTGTGCAAAGTTAGCCTACGTCCTCCCCGTAGTATACTCTATCTGTATTTAGGACATGGCTCATTTCGTCCCGGCAAAATTTACCATCCCAGCGTGAATTAAGACATTCTGCGCGACTGTTGACCGATCCGGTTCTGATCTCCAGATAATGTGCAATTAATAATGTATAACAAAGTAACTGTCACTTTCATTTTATATTTATTCAATTATAGATGAATCGTTTTGATAACCTAAACTGATTTTTGGAGTTTGGACCAATCGAAACGGGTTTGATCGTTGGTTTGACGTTTAGGAAAATACAATTTTTCAGTTTTAACATATCGGGACTGGATCGTAACTGTATTATTGCTGGATTTAATTAGCAGAATCGACCTTCAGGTAGTAACAAAGCAACTGTAAGAGTACAAACTCGTAAACTGTACGAGGATTAGAATTCCGCCTTTATTAAATATTTTACAGGCACTTACAGAGCACACGGTGTACAGTTAGTCTTAGTACATTATTAAAATCATCATTAGTAAAATACTTTGTTGAACGAGAATTATTAAAATTTTATACAAGCTACAGAAGTAAGGTAAATAAGCCTTAATATTATTTCTGCTAATATATATGACTCGTTTTTTTAAATTTCTAGGTCCAAATAGTGCATGTCATAAAGTAGGTATAACATTCTAACAATACAATTATTGAGAGTATAAAATCGTATTGTAAAGTCCCACAGTTTCACTGCAATTGTTTGGAAGTTGTGATAGAAAATCATAAACATTTTATTTGCGCATTGCGGATCTATTAAATAAAATTTGAAGGTTTCGTACCATATATTGTTTACCTACATTTCGCCTTTACCTACGTTTTTCTATTTCATCAGAGCCTTTGATACCCTTCGACCCAAGAATTTATGCATTAGATATTCACTTTTAGATGTCACCTATTATTAGATTACGTTCAACCTTGTCCATCTTTCCATTCAGCCATCAAAGTAACAAAGTAACAAAGTAGGCCAAATAAAATTGGGTTGTAGAAAAATAATGAAAAAAGACAAATCATCGTTCTACTTGTTTAAATCGAGTTCAACACAAAAATCACGTATAATTTTTCTCATATCAAAACACACTAGACATTGCCCAAAGGGAAAACATAATGTTTAATAAAATGACATTTAAATTATTACTCAAAAAATGTTACTATAAAATGAATGAATATTTTAATGATAAACAAATAAATTACAGTAATCGAATTGATAACCTGATAAATAAAAATACATACTACAAATAGGCAACTAAGTATGTTATAAAAATTACAAAAATATGTAAATGTTGACTTAACTCTATTATAATGATTAATTTTTTTAACAATTGACATTAAATTTAATACATTGACATTAATTTAATTTAAACCTCATAATAATGACAAATTGAAATATCAATATAAATTAATTAAATTAACACAATAAAATTTATAATAATCATTAAAAAAAAGGAAAAAAATGCTATCTAATGTATAACTGATATTATATTGTTATGATTTAAGTTTTAGACAATTTTTTTTTAAGATGCAGTGGTTGTAAGAATTAATAGTCTTTAAACGAAAAATTGCACGCCACTTAAAAGGCAAATTAAGAGGAATCTAATGTACCTAAACTGTAACACCATATTGTACCTTATTTATGCAAATACAACTTTTTTTGTGTCTTTGAAATGCATCTATCTTAACAAAACTACACGTAAAATATTATTTCTATTTACTTTTATAAAGTTGTGATATTATCTATAATTATTTCTTAATGTTTTATAAAACAAATTTTTACATGTAGGCAAATACCCAGTCTCATTGTAACGCATCAACTTTTGGAATACCAGTATCGTTTAAATTGTCATCCAGTGTATTCTAGAAAACCAACAATGTAGCAGTAAATGCTTACACGTACAAACATTCCACGCTGTTCCTTTACAAAGATTCCCTTTCAATTACAAGAATGTAAACAGTTTATGTGAAGCGGAGAATACCTCGTATTGGCAGGATTTATGCGACGCTTAGGCACTATAGTATTTGAGAATTGGTTTGTTCTAGTTTCACGTTAAAATAGTGACATGGGACTATTCTAGGTACCTGTGCAAGTATATAGGTGTGATGTACGTAACAAGAAATGTGATGCCCAATCACAATATAATCTGATTGAAAATTACACGCATTCGGTCGAGTTAGCCTTCGTCTATTTCTTATTTTTGATTCAGACTAGGTCTATGTAAACAAATAAACTCGATAGAATATTTAATATGTCAAAAGACCGAGATTTTGTGCTAAATACAGATAGTTTTAAACATTTATTTAGGGCACCGACTAGCCCGTCCAAATATATTGAGACGCCGCGCATATAATTAACAACAGTGGAGTTTTCCATTAATAATGGATTATTAATTCACCACAGAGAAAACTTTCTAACGTTCCAAGTAAAAATCTGCCAATCTTGAAGTCTTAAGGTCCTATCCATGAGACCGCGACCAGCAAACCAGCGAATCAAGTTCTCTGGCCACGCCGACCCGGCGCACGCGACGTGGGTCGTCGACGTGGGCATTGTTTAGTGCTCCATATAAATTCAGACTACGCAGTGGCTCCGGAGCCACTGCGTAGTCTGTCCCCTATTCGGTCTCGGGTCGCGGTCTCGCGTCGCGCGGAGCGTGCATCGGAAGACTACCTTTATTTAGGTTTCAAAAAGAAATTTAATAACAGTTTTTTTTTTCTAAATTTTTAATTATTTTGACTTCAGCAGTAGATATAATATGCCCAAAATATCCGTAATTGACTTTGGACAACCTTATAAAGAAACTTACTATCAAATCATTTCATAACATCGTCTGAATGCTTTAAAATAAAGTAGTAGAAAACATTTGAAAGTAAACGCGATATATTCATTTAATTGCGTAAAGCACTTATCTTGTAGCTTACTAAATGCGGGATTAGGCGAATACACACGTACGTTCGCAATCGGAAAGGAGCTTCAATAAATTCAACTCCCACTAGCGCCGATATATAGCTCCTTGAATCCTAAGATTCTGTAACAGCCTACAAATTGCCGGTAGTTCTCTGTTACTTACGTGAGCTGTGTTTAGAGCGAAGGGTCGCAAAAAAATATCCCGGACTCGCCGAAATAGAATACAAAAGGACCGAACAATCATCGAAGTTTGTATTATTTTTTCTTATCGTCACTGACTGGAGCTCAAGGGTACTTACAACTTCAAATGGTCGCTCTCATTTTATTCCTTTCAAACGCTCGAGAAAATTAAAGAGTAAATTCATGGTGCTTTTGATCCTTGAGTTATGCTAGAGTAAATGTTTCCCTACAATAATTTTACAACAGACTAGGAATTGGACTCATGACAAAACCATGATGCGGAATCTTATGGGTATGTCGTTACACGTCTTATCCTACTATTATTATAAATACGAAAGTTTGTGAGGATGGATGGATAGCTGGATGGATGGATGTTTGTTACTTTTTCACACAAAAACTACGTAACGTATTTTGATGAAATTTGGTTAGTTTCAGCTCTTGATTAACACATAGGCTACACAACTACAGTGTTCCCGTGGGATATTGTATTTGCGCGGGCGCAGTCGCGGGCAAAAGCTAATAGATTTAAAAATCCGTGAAACAGTTTCACGGATTATACAACAACACAATTTTACAGTAATAATGTTTCCTTGGAAAGCGAAATGCAAAAAAATGCTACGTGCATCCCTAAATACAGCTTTGCGTGATGTCAGATTGGATTTACGTTCGTTGAAGTTGCTATAACTTTTTACAAGGAACGTTTATTAAGCCATAGCCGAGTCTTAGCTATTTATTATGAGTTATGATAATTTTTACTGCGAAGAAGCTCACTGTTTATTAAACTGCGCGCTGTTTACATCGCACTAAAATCTTGCTAATGCGTTGTAGTTATCCTGTGACTGCACAGGAATGTTCTAGACGGTTTATTTTCTTCGGAAATTATAGAGACAAGATTCAGAGAAGGCATTGGACTCTCTTACAATAACACTTTGTAAGTTTTGGAAATTTAATCTAGCTGCTCAGTATCTAAACAATTTTGTATACCAGCTTTTGCCCGCAGCTCCACCCGCGTTAATACAGTATCACACAGGAACACTGTTCTTTTTCCGCATAACAGATAGCCTATGTGTTAATCGAGAGCTTAAACTACTACCATACCATACGAAATCCGTTCAGTGGTTTTCACGTGAAAAAGTAACAAACATCCATCCATTCCCACAAACTTTCACACTTATAATAGTAGTGGTATATATTTTTATATTATTTTCGTTCTATGCGAACAATTTTCTAATCAGAAATTAGTGTTTTAATAAATTTCACATTGCCTAATCAGTTTCCTCAAACGAAAGTAAACATACCCTCAATTATAAAAAGCTTCATAAAACCAGGTACGTTCATTTGGCAAAATAGGTATTCCTAACTTTAATATATTTTAAAAACAATCTGCGAGTTTATAACATCGGAACACCAATCAAACCAATATTGAATTTAATTGACTACGTGCGAGTCACGCAAGCCATAGTTTAAGCCCTCGCCACTTTCCTTCCGAAGAAAGGTATTTCTGCCGTTTTATAGGATTCCTTTGACATGGCATTCGACCATTAAAGAATGATTGCTGCGCATATGTACTTTCGAACTCTTATTGTGAGGAAATTCTTGTTAGGAATCATCATTATCATCATCACCATCACAGCCAACGTTATATTTTGTTGACCTCTATTAATCATCGAAATTATTATTTTAATACTTGAAGTAAAAACTTTCTGTGCCTACATTTATACGATAATTGTGTGGACGGAGAAGTATAATATTTGGCACAGTTAAATTTTATGTAAAGTAAGGTATGTAGGAAGCAAATTTTTTAAATAATGCTTAGAAATACGTAAAATTAAAAAATAAGAACAAAAAAATTCAAAAATTTTTATTTCCACATGGCTTAATAATAACACTTATGAAATTGTCCGTACGTGATGCCTACCACTGATTGTGAGATTAACATACACTACCGTAACCTTACCCTTGATAATACGATTTTTTTACACGTTGACGTTTGTCAATCTATCACACCATTTACATTTTTTTTCTATGCAAGAGTTAGCTTAAGCTCGCACTGGCGGCTAGGCCGCGGCTGCCACCGAAATGTATGCATTGTATCCTCAGTGCGCGCACTTGGCCGCAAGTGGCCAGCGGCCGCGGCGGCCAATGAGATCATTGCGCCGAAACCTGCGGCCGCGACCGCTGAGATTCGAAGAATTGTAGGATCGTGTGCCAATGTGCGCGCTCTAGCCGCCGCGGGCAGACATGTTTCTTATTAACAGAATGTTCAAATTACTTTGTGATATCTTTTGACACGGAGGGGCTTATAAGAGGTTTTTAAGAGTGCTCGCTTAGCCTTAATATAGTATGGACGAATTCACGTAGCCAAATGGTAATTTGTCCAAAAAGCGACCACTAGTAATTATTGAGTACCTTAACTGAGCTTTGCTCGGAGCTCTAGGTAGTTAAAAAAAAGAATCACAAAAAAAATTTACCGGTGTTTGACCCACAACATTCTGAATTACTGAACAACGCAAAAATTAACCAAACGGCCAATCGGACTGACATTATTAGAGTCGAAATAATTGATAATATATTGTTGCACGACGAAAATAAAAACATCTATAACTTAAAGATGCGCAGTTTCGTTAGAGCGATTTTTCTCCCCCAAAACTCCCTGCAAACTATATTTCATGTAAATACTTGCAGCCCTTTCCGAGATTACGATTATATATATACAAGATTGTCTCATTTAAAGTATAAGATTTGTAAAACTTACCATCTTCTTGTTTTCTAGTTTTTTGCGTAGATTTATAAAAAAAATTGGACTTTTAGTTTTGGTCTATCATGATGCACTAGGAATTTTACATGCAACTCCAAAGAGTTGACGATGATGCTTTCTACAATGTTATCATTTGGTATTCCGTTTAGCTTGTGCATATTGGAATACGTTATAAGCGATGCAGCCAGTTCAAGATGTTCGCGTCGCGAATCGGCTTTGAACTCCATCAACTCAATGCTGTCATAAATTGTTCAATTTATTCCTATCTATACTAATAATATTAAAAAGGAAAGAGATTTGTATTTTTACTTTTTTACATAAAATAGTAAAATTATTATATAATATAGTATAAATGAGTGAATTAAAGTATTAAGTAAATAGTACCTTCACGATAAGATAAAGAATTGTCTTGACAATGTAGATTAGAGATCGCAATGTGGTCGAAATTCCACCAAAATTCATATAAAATTTTTTTAGTTTAAATTTTTAGGGTTCTTGTGCCTCTTAGATACGCAATAAAAATGTCTCTAATTTTGCAGGTTTCTATTGAATAAATCCCTATTGACCAAAACAAAATATGACACACAGTAACACACTGTCAAAATTTGCAGATTCGCATATCTTCTCAGTACCAAAACAACCCGCCGCCGCACGCCGCTCTCATCTAAAAAATATTGCATTTAAACTGTATTTTATAATATTGAAACGATTTTAGACTATTTTGCAATCTTGCATCGCAAAAGTAAGTAAAAGTAGTTATAATATATTACAGAGCTTTATTATTTTTTTGTATTCAGACGTTAGAATGTAAAGTATACTGTCACAGGGGCGACACTCTCTATAAATGACAGCTCGAGCACTGAAGAATGTCAGCAATGTTGACGTAAGCCTAAGGTTGACACTGAAATAATTTTAAAGATAAATCTATCATAAATATTATGAAATTATGTAGTCAATTATGTCAAAGCCCGAAACGATTAGCGGCCAGCCCCGTGACTGTCGTCTAATAACAAAATCCGTCGGATCCAAAAAGGTTAATTTTACAGGAAATTACTTTTTCCTATGTCATAGTGACTAATGACATACCGTTTTATAAATAAAGTTTGAAAAATAGTGGATCCTAATCTTCGCCTCATTTATGTTCAATTTTTGTTAGTTTTTAAGATAATCAAATAAATATAATATAAAAAAAATTGATGTAGCGGATATTGATATTCAGATAAGGATCTGAAGGAGTTAGTTACTCAACTCAATGGATGTAGCGGAATTTGATAGTCACTCTCTTATTACACAGCATGTAGCAGATATTAATTCTTAACTAGAGGAAATTTTTCTATTTTCTTTAATAAATAGGCCATTATTTTCTTTAAAATTCACCAAAAATGCAACAAGAAAATGTACGAGCGGACATATTGACGCCAAGGACGCCATAATGGATACATCCATTATGGCGTCAAAATCCTGTTTTCTGATTGGTCTGTTTGGATCTAGCGACATATGATTGTCGTTAGTCACGGATCTGTTAGATTAAACTAACAAATTCAGTTTTTAACCTTGATTTACTTGGTATGTAACGAGGATTGACACAAATTTAATATACAAGCTACAGTACATTTTTAAAAAAGGAAACTATTAGCATTACAACTTTTTTTTTAAAAGTGGATCTGGCGGATATAGATACTAGACGACACCATAAATATTATGAAATTAAATTGTCAATTATGTCAAAGCACGAAACGACCAGCGGCCAGCCCCGTGAGCCATAGTCCAGGCTGGAAAAAGTTCCTCCCCGCCCGCCTCCGCATGCCCTGCCACACACACACAGTCGCGAGCTGTCATTCGTGTAAATCGGTGGAACGACGATTCTTTAGGTTAGTAATAATATATATTCTTTGATACTGTAATCAAAATTGTGTTGTTATTGAATGTTCGAGAATATTTTTTGTATGCAAATAATAATGTTTTTTATATTTCTGTCAGACAAAAAAATGTTTAGGCCACATTTGCCGCCCCCGAAAATTTACCGCCCTAGGCTTTAGCCTTGTCATCTTTCTGGTAAATTGGCTTGGATATTTTCTACTATTTACAGATAACAGATGAAAATATATAAACAAATTATTGACAGGCTGCTGGATTTGCCGACTGGACCGTGAGGATGGCCCTTACAACAGGTCCAAAACCGTAAAAACGTGATTTTTGCTTCACTTATTAGAGCGTTTTCACATTATGCAATACTATGTTGCTTAACGAGCTCGATAATGTGAGAGAAAGCTATATTATTTTTTATATTAAAACATATACATTCATATTTATTATTTTGCCTCTTAGATAGGAAAAGTAAAAATATATAATGATGTGACAGATTGACAAACGTCAACGTGTAATAAAAAGAAATCAAACGCACGGTAGATAGTATGAGCTAACTGAGGTAGCGATAATAATTATAAACTATAATTAGGACTGATTTTTTCATCGTCAGATATCTTTTACCTGAGGAATAGATTTTGTATTAAAATCTGTCAAAGTCAGCCCTTAATGTAATAAATAAAATAACATCAGTCCAGTTCCATTAAAATTACGAAGAATAAAATTTCATGCATGTTTTTCACGATGACTTCTAGTTTTTGTATTACTGTCAACTAGGATATAACAAATATAGGATTCCCCGCTTATTCATTTTTATCAACGTTCAACTTTATTGTAATTTTATACTTTTAGCAACAGTTTTTATCGTAAAGCTTTATTAACCTAGGTTTACGGAGAATAAAAATGTACAAAGCCTTATTCGAATCATTTAATTATGGACGAGCAAGTATTTAGATAGTAAAATAAATGGAATGTTTAAACGTTGATTACTTATTAAGCCCGGATTATATATTCAGTGCTAATTCACAACGAATTGAACTCAGCACGCAACACTGAATTATTTACAGCGATAGATCATTACGAATTGAAGACAGTTTAAATGATTTGTAACAAAATCAATCATTTTCCGTTTTATGCTCGCCAACTTCAGTGCTTGATTTTTTATAAAATAAATAATTTTATAACATAATTATTTTTAAACAAAAAATAAAAATCGACTTCCAAAGTAAAAATGGGACTACACGGGAAGCATCAGCTTTCAAATAAAAAATAATCATTTAAATAGGTTCAGCCAGTCGATAGATCTGAGGTACCAAACATAATAAAATACAGTCGAATTGAGAACCTCCTCCTATTTTGAAGACGGTTAAACACCGAAGAATAGGGGACATCAATCACAGTCTCCAGAGGCCTGCGTCCACCATCGGCCAGCAATACATAGTACTAGAAGGGATGTTGAGCAGCGTGACAGTAGCGGGAGCTGACGTATTGTAGTAGCATATTGTGTGTAGCGATGATGACGTAGCAAATCGCTTCAACGCACCTTCAACGCAAAATCCAGCTTCAACGAATACACTTGGTACACGTGTGCGGCAAGCTTTAGCAATATGTATAAGGGTCAATCCACACCGATACGAAACTATACGCAACATGACGCTGCATTTTTAAGATATCTATTCGAAATAGAGCTTTATTCATTACATAAGAAGATACATGACGTTTTATTGAATTCGAATATCAAGTTGCACAGCGCATGTGCAGTGTATGACTGATGTCATATGAAACGTGTATCTTTTTGTGTAGTGAATACAGTTCAATTTTCAATAGCTATCTTAAAATGCAGCGCTGCGTATAGTCACGATGTGAAATTACTTAGGTTAAGCTGAATTGCAAGTTATTAATTACCTAACCAAGAACATGTATAAGGAGGGTTCCGTAACGATCTACGCGCAATAGGTATTTTTTAAATTCCAAAAACTTTATCCGATTTCGCTCAAAATATTTTTTCTATACAGGATGGTCGGTTAAAAAAAATAGATATTCAAGGAAAGTAATCAGTGTTCGTTTCTTGTTCCATAAATATTAATAACTTGTGACCTTAAATTTTGACCAGATATCCTATAAAAAACTTAAATTGCGCGAGACCTTGAAGCCGACGTGTTGTACCAAAAAATAGAGTATTTAGCACGACAAAATGAAAAGTTACAAGTTTCAACCTCATAAAGTTTAAAAAAGCCAAAACTTGTTTACAAGTAAAAGGTTTATATCATAAGAAGTAACATAGCAAACCTCACGTTTGTTTGAAAATACCTATTCGATGATACCCCACAAAAAGGGGCAAATTAAAAAAATCATCTGCACTTCACACATTATATTGTATCCCTATGCATAACTCAGCCACCCCTTAAATATAAAATTATAATATTATGATATCAAATACCAAAAATAAAGTAGGGTATATATGCAATTTATATCTGTACAAAATTTCGTTATTTGTATTCATGATTACCGAAGTTGGTAAGGAAGGACAGACGGACAGACAGACAGACGGGCCGACAGAGCGTAACTATTGTCCTTGAAGTTAGTAGTAGCACGTATGCACTGACCTTAAAGTGTAATTCGCGACGCGACACAATAATTTACTGCAAATCATTAACGGGGGCTAATCTCGTTTTTATCCACATTTTATTTGTTCCCTTGCGATTCAGATTGCTATTTATATCGCCGTAATTACGTTTCCTCAGCAATTTAGAAGTTGCGACTCGTTGTAAATATTTTTCTGTGTAGTTACCAAGGTGAATCTTCATTAACCTTTTTGCTAGAATATTTATTGTGCAACTAGACTTACTACGCTTATTTATCTCCGTGTGTACGGAATAAAAGCGCGGCTATCCAAGCTAAAATAAGAAAAATAACTTTTCATATTATTATGTTTGTTATAATATTATGCTAGTTAAAAATTTGTACTTTTATATGTATGTTTACTACGCCAGCTCCGCAGGGATAGGCATCCCCGCGGAGCTGACGTTAATTAGCTCGTAATTCTTAATCTACAAAATACTAGCTCAACCAATTAGACGATATTCTTTATTAACTATAAACTGGAAAAACTACGTCCTACACCTATAACTAAACACACCGGCATATTTAGCGGAACACAAAAAAAAGGACCATAATTTAAAAAATATGGTTTTATTTTAAAATCTACTTACTACACTTTTTTTGTTATTTAAAGTTTCATTTGTTTTACTTAAAATGAGATTACATTAAGAACAGATTTTGCGAGTAAAGGCTATTTGTGAAAAAATGGTACATTTTTGAACTTTTCATGTAACCGGGAAAAGTGAAAATTAATATTAAAATAACAATTAATTAAATTAGAAATATGGTGATTAATATCGCGTATTTTAGTTTCTACCCGTCTAGGCATACTGAGAATGATGTTATCGATGGTCTCCTGGGATAGTCTCCGCCATTCCTCAACTACGGCGATTCGCAGTTTACCCACGTTGGCAGGAGCTGGAATTCTGGACTTAACTTTTCTTTTCAGCAAGTCCCAAACGTGCTCTATTGGGTTCATATCCGGTGATCTCGCCGGCCACTCCACAACAGTGATATTCATATCATTAAGATAAGCTTGAGTTACCCGAGCGGTATGCGGCCGAGCATTATCGACCTGCATAAAAACAAAACCGTCACCGATATATGGGGCAAACGGTACGACATTGTCTTCTAAAACTTCTCTGATATAGCGGTCTGCAGTCAGACTCCCTCTGTCAATCACTACCAAGTCTGTGCGAGCTCCCAAACAAATGCCCGCCCAAACCATTATTGATCCACCACCGTATGCAACTGTAGTTTCAAAATTTGTCTGAATGTATCGTTCTCCTTTGCGTCTGTATATTCTTTGCCTGCCGTCAGTTTTATTTAAGAGAATAATTCTGCACTCATCACTAAACAATACCTTACTCCATTGATCCGCGTTCCAAAGTAGATGTTCCTGAGAAAAAGTTAACCTGTTTCTACGATGATTTACCTCGAGCCTTGGAGCCTTGGCGGGCACAAATGAACCCAAACCAGCTTCTTCGAACCTTCTCCGTACCGTACGCTCACTTACGGTTACACCCTGCACTGCTTTGAACTCATGTCGGGCTTGGATTGCCGTCAAACGGAGGTTCTTACGTACAAGAAGCCGAATGAAACGATCATCCCTACTCGAAGTGCGTCTTTTTCTGCCTTGTCCTGCTCTTCTCACATAAGAGAATACCGGTCTCCCTGAACCGTTGGATACTGCGATGGATCGTTGAAACTGGTCGACGAAGATCTCTGGATATCACTCTGTAGGTTTGACCATTTCTTCGCATTTCGAGTGCCCTGGCAATCTCCGTTGGGGCTAAGTCAGGCATAATTCAGTCCTCAACTCCAAAAAGATACGCGATTAAAAAAAATCTAACAAAAAATAGTATTTCAATGAAATTTTAAATCAAACTCAGAAGGAAGAAATACTCGAAGTTCGCTCCAGATAAGGTGTATTTGAATAAAATTAAAACAATTGCATAAAATGTGATGTTCAGTTGTTTTCTTAATTTGATAATATTTCTTTTTAAATAAAATGACGTATAAACCAGCCAGCAACCTTATATGATACTGATATCAAACCTTTATTTTATGTTCCGCTAAATATGCCGGTGTGTGTACGTCTACAACCACCACAAGCTATAGGAAATGTGTGAAAGAGTTATTTATTTAGATTAGTACAGTACAAATATCATTATTAAACAATAGTTAGTGTTCAAGTTGAAAATTGCGGGTTATAATATTACGTTTGTTTTAATGTTTAATTATAAAATAATAACTTTAAAAAAGTATATATATCTTTCGGGGTGGACCACCCTTCTCATTTAAGGGTATGAAAATAACTTAAAACCTATTCTTGTACCTCCCAAATATACCTGCAAAATTGAATAAGCATAGGGCAAGCCGTTATGGAGCACTGTGATACGAGAATTTTATATATTACTAGCTGACCCGGCAAACTTTTTTTTGCCATATATATTATTTCTATAAGATAGTTTTAGTGAAAGGGTGAAAATTTAGGGTCACCCTTATCATTTAGGGGTTGAAAAAAATGATTACGGCCGATTCTAAGACCTACCGATTATGCAAAAAAAAATCATAAGAATCAGTCAAGCTGTTTCGGAGGAGCGTGTCCCCGAACACTAAGACACGATAATTTTATATATATATATTAGAACATTTTTTAAAAATTGACTGATTTTATCAATGTTTCTGTCTATGTCACCCTTTGAAACGTTTCTACATAGAACTTTCTAATCAGTTCTTTAAATATTCTATCGAATAATATTAGAAGGTATGAATAATATTAGAGGGTAAATGTGTAAAATCTCTCTTAAATAACAATATAATTGTTAGAATTACTTGATTTAGCTAGAATGGTCATGCGGAAGTATCGTTTGTCTTCCAACAAAGGAATGTCAAAATACTATGAAACCGTAACGATTACACTAATCATTGAAATGCAAAGTGGCTGTTTTTATATTTATAGATGGATCAAATGAGTGGGCGAGGTTATATAATTTCTAACTCCAATATGATAATCAATTGAAATAATCATAATATATTGATACATATGATATTGTTCATACTTTAGAAATATATTTTTACCAGATTAGTATACGTTTCATAAAAAAAACTGCAAATAGGAATAAAATTCCACCCGGTCCCACAGACGTATTACAGATCTCCTATATTATTTATGTGGGACCTTGGGCTTAAAAAAATCAAATACTTTTGTCACCGTTCATCAGAATACTCTTAATCACAAATATTTGCCTAATACCACGTCCCCTACCACCAGTCTAACCAACATCAGATTCAAAATAAACGTCAGCAATAAAGCATTTATTTTGCAAACACTTAATAAAATCAGTGCGATCCTACGGAGGTAGAATCAACAATTTTTGCTTAACCCAACTGATCAAAGATATCCGATTTTACTTTGTAACAGATAAAATTGGGTTAAAGCAAATTATTTATCAGATAAGATAAGCTGTTCGGCCTTCCACTTAGTGCCCTAAATAGGGATTACTAATCCCACTAGGTAATAAGTTATCCAGCTGATTTAATCGTGCCATTTAAGCGATTATGGCTCACACACATTATTGCTTTACAATTAATATATTTGCTCAGAAATTAACTATCGATTACAAAGTGTGTACAAACTGTTTATAGAGTTTAATTTGTGGTAATGATTAAGTTTCATCAAAAGTGTGAAATTTATAGTAACAACTGTTTGAAGTATTATAAATTTCACACTTTTAGGCGATTAAACTATAGAATTATCAAGCATTTCACATGTTTAAACAAGATTTCGCCGGAACTTCAGGTTCACAAATACGTAATTAACTTAGACTTTCATTTTACTTTTATTGAATTATAAATGAATCGTCTTGATATCATAAACTGATTTTCTGCTCTAAGTACGCTTACACACGCGCCGCAGCTTCCGCGGCGCCGCGACAGAGAAGAAAATATAATTATATACTTAGAATAGAGGGACAGCTTACATAAAACAAATCGATCCAAATTTGAAAATTTTGACGTCCCCTTCACTGGTCCACAATTTTTCCACAGAACCGTGGACACATCGTATGCTTGTAGTAGTGCAATCAAATCGAAATAAAGAAAGAGGAATAGATAAACAGCTACATAGTTAATGTAGCTGTTTATCTATTCCTCTTTCTTTAATCTGTGGCGCCGCTACGCTAGGATTTATATCTTAGATTTTGCGGCAGTGCCGGCGGTGAAGGCCGCAGCTCCTGCGGCACCGGAGAAGATATTATAATATAATTATTAATAACGTAAAGGACTTCGATTACCTTATACGATCGCCAGCCTCCACACAGATATATGTGCGTGTCTAGACGTATGCCGTGGATGCGCGCGGCGAGCGGGGCGTGATTTTTTTCCAGTCAGGACTTTTGCTTTGACATAATTGACATTATATATAATTTCACAATATTTATGTCTGACGCGACATTTAAAATTATTTCGGTGTCAACCTTAGGCTTACGTCAACATGGCTGACATTCGCCGGTGCTCGAGCTGTCATTTGTAGAGAGTGTCGCCCCTGTGCCGGTGGTGAAATCCATACAACTGCGGCGCAAGTGTAAAGTCACTAAGGGTCACTTCACACCGCTACGATACGAGACGCTACGCGGCCTTGAATTTTTATGATAGCTATTAAAAATTGAACTTCATTTACTACAAAAAAATATACACGTTTCATATGACATCAGTCATACACTGCGCATGCGCATGCGGTGCAACTTGGCATTCAAACTCTTACAATGAAACGTGTAACTTCTTGTATAGTGATTAAAGTTCAATTTTGAATAGCTATCTTATAAAACGCCGCGTTGCGTATCGTCACGTTTCGGTGTGTACCGAAACGGCGACCATTATAAAAATTACTATCCATAAGCCTTAAAACATTCATATAACACAGAAATAATTCAGCATAGTGAATATAAAACAGTTGCGTGGGCCGTCAAAATGCATGAATGTTTTAAGCTCAGGTGGCGCGTGAGTGCGGGTGACGTTTTTAAGCTCTATTCATCACTTTACAAACGAGCACTCGGTAAATTCGTGTAAAATTATTCTGTAAGGGGTGATTGATATTTTCTGAACGAAATTTGTGTATTTTTTTTTTGATGAATTTAGTAGTTATTGTTATTGTCCAGCACTTCATCCGTCCTACTACTATTATAAATGTGAAAGTTTGTGAGGATGGATGGATGGATGTTTGTTACTCTTTCACGTAAAAAATACTGCACAAATTTTGATGAAATTCGGATGGTAGTATTTAGTTTGAGCTCTGTGTTAAGACATAAGACTACTTTTTACTCGGAAAAAGTACAGTGTTCCCGTTTGGGTGGAGCCGCGGGCAAAATCTAGTACACTCATTAAAATTAAATCAGACCTATAATATTATATTGCAATATGTTTTTTATCTGTAGGTAGGTTTACAAAATGGTTAAAAAAAAAATTAACCTACCTACCCAATAAGTTTCTACATTATATATTAGGTACGTAAGAATTTGGTATCCTACTGTTTCATTTTGTCTACTTTTAGCTTAAAGTTACTATACTATTATATTAGAAGTAAGAAGCAGTTATCAATATTCAACCCTGTATAAAAACGATCCATTCAAGATATTCTTGAGATCGAACCGCGAAACTCGACACTTCGAAATAAATGCTACAATCCACTTGTCGCGATCGATATAATGTTTTATTTAAAATAAATTTTGACACGCGAAAATGGTTCCTATGTGGATTTTCATAAAGACCATTGTGTGACGTGGACTGAGTTAATCAAATTATTCAAATAAAGCAGATTCCGCTCGCCTTGGAGGCGCCTGTAGAGTTTTCAACAAATAAGAGTGTTTACTGAAACGACCTGTTAGAAATTGCTAGCGGTAGTTTTGCTTTGTTTTGTTTAGACGTGGAAATATTAAACATTCATCTTTTTCACGGGAAATGTATGAATACGTAATAAGTAGTGCCACGTATCACATGCACTTAGGTCACTGGAAAAAGTTTTTTATCGTTACAAAAGGAGAAAGCGACCATAAAAATAATTGCTATACTTCTCAACCTTTAAGGCCCTGTATAACGCCAGTGACCTTGAGTCAAGTCCCATACTTTAGCCAACAAGGGCGTATCGTGCCGACCGGAGAGTATTGAAGTCGGATAAAAAATCTCTAAAAATATTTGAGACAAAATTCGCAAAAACTAAAATGATCTTCCCCTGAGTCTTGCCCTACTTAAAATACTTAAATAATTTTCACACTCGTGTGATTTATAGAAGAGGAGAAAAAAAGTTTTAAAGGTTTTTTTAAATCAATATTTGAACAAAAATTTCAAATTATAAAAAGACAGTCCTCCGCCAAATATAATGTGGATTAACGTATATTTTTTTGGCATTTTTCAATACGACCATGACTGAGAAAAAAGGTTTCAAAGAACTCCAATTTTCAGTTCTATCCAGCGCATAACATGGTACTTTACGTCGGGCCGCAGTGGGCCGCATCGCAGCGCAAAATGCGTACCTACTTTGCACATGAGGACGGGCCGGGCCGCAGCGTGTAGACGTATTTTGATGAGTACAGTGCTTCCCAGGAGTAGTCGCCTCCCTGGCGTATGCCTGGCGTAGATGAAGTTTAAAAATGAATTGATTTATGTTGTTTTTGACTTAATGCATGCAATAGAATTGTAAATGAAATTATTGGAATTGAGTAGTAGAATAAAAGGTTTTTCATTTTATTTATTTATATACCGCCAGGAGTCCGGATAATTGAACGTTATGGATAGCTCCGACGAAGAATTATCAATAATCAATAATCGAGTATATACCATGATGGATTTATATGTGGATATAGATGTGGGTGTCACGTCTATTAATATGTAATAAAGCATTTTGATTTATGTGATCACTGTTTGTAGTCCCAAATAAAGAGAAAAATATATATTTTGTGTGTTTTCAGCAGAAAATAATGAGCAACTACTACAAAATGCTTTTTGTACCATGCATGAAAAGTAGCCTATGTCCTTTACCGTGGTCTCTTATATATCTGTGCTGAATTTGATCAAAATCGGTCCAGTGGTTACGAAGCCTATTCAAACAAACAAACAAATAAACCTTTCCTCTTTTATCTTATATAGTATACATAGAAGTATAGATATGGAGCAAATTTTTGCGCTGTTGTCCGACATAATGTGGGCGTACGTTAAGGGAAATATTTAAACTGAACAATCAAGCGTCAATTTTCAGCGAGACCCTACACCACATTTTTGTATAAGAATACTTGAAAATCATACAGAAACCTTCCATCTACCGACAGAATTTCCAAACATATTGCCAACAAAATAAATTAGTTCAGCGTAAACAATATTAAAGTGCGGTTACGTCGCGCTCCCTGGACGCTAATAACGATTTTCCCTGTATCGACTCCACTAATTGTTCCTCGATTTTTGCCTCGAATTTCCGTGTATTGGACGATTTTAGTTTTGAATTTTGATCACATTGCGCTGAATAGATTGCGCTGGACGCTGCATAGGGCATGACTGAGAAACAAAGTATCTGATCGAATTGGTTTTTTTAAGAAACGCAGGCAAGCATCATTTGTGTTCGTCAGTAGCACCGAGTACAAATATTAGGTACTTCCTTACATACGAAATTGGCGTTTTGTCGTACTGGCCACTTCGATCACAAATATATCTTCTTCTTTGGTTAGGAATTCCAATTTCAAATTTATACCGCTATTTACTCATGCATTTGTGTTTCGAAAACTGTAATTCATTTGTTTTGTCCTCTTTTGGTTTTTTCTTTGCGTCACTCTGTTTTCAAAATGGAAGGCTTGAAATATCGTATTATTTTCGAGTACGAGTTCCACCATGGCACCAGTGCTGCAGAAACGGCTCGAAGGATTAATGATGTGTATGGCGGCGGTGTCGCAAAAGAAAACACACTGCGTTTTTGGTTCCAACGTTTTCGTTCTGGAAATTTCGACCTGCAGAATAAGCCCCGTGGATGGCCGGAGACCAAAGTTGATAATAAAGAATTGAAAAAGCTATTGTGGAAGCGGATACATCGCAAACCACGTCCGAGTAAGCTGCAGGCTGCGGTGTTAGTAATAAAAAAAATAAAAAAAAATATCTTTATTAAACTCATAAGGGACATGATACAGCCAAATTTTAACAAAAAACAAGTAAATTATACACTAACGCACAATAACATTCAAAGAATACGAAAAGAGACAGTTTTAAAAACACAGCTGATTAAGGCTATGCAATGCCCACACCATGTGTTTAAAGGGATGCCACTCAGGCCGCAGCAAGCCGTTGCGCCTGATCTTCCTAAAACTGTTTTAATCCACTTGAAGCAAAATGGGAAGGTGATAAAGCTTGAAAGGTGGGTACCTCATGAATTGAGTGCAGCAAACCGACAAACGCGCGTCAACTGCTGCGTTATATAACTCAACCGGCACAATAATGAAGGGATTTTAAATCGAATTTACCTGTGATGAAAAGTGGATCCTGTACGATAATCGGAAACGCTCCAAACAAGCCAAAACCTTCCCCAAGCTAAAAGTTGACTAAAAAATATATAATTGTGAACGTTTGGTGGACTAGTGCCAGTGTCGTTCACTACAGCTTTCCAGACGATTACGGCAGATGTCTATTGCCAGCAACTACAAATCATAAAGGAAAAGCTAGCTGCTAAACAACCGAGGTTGGTCATTCGCACTAGGCCTAGTGGCCTAGTGCGAGTAGTCTGCTTCAGGACAACGCTAGACCACACACTTCACAAGAGACGGCTACCAAATTAGAGGAGGTTCAATTGGAATGTCTAAGATATCCACCATAGTATATACTTTGATTAAATAAATATATTTTGTTTAAAAAAATCGAATTTATGTTCCTCCTTTACAAAACGCCAATTTCATATGTAATGACCTAATATATTATACTTACGTGTATATTAAATTATTTAATTATATTTTTCTCTTTAATCTGTGTCAGTATGTAGCTCGACCTGCTTACACATTTTTGCTATCACAATATATAATACCTACTACTGACACAATACAGTATATCGATAAAAATTAAGCGCACTGCGCGTACCTAGTTAGCTGGTGACAGTACAATAATACGATACGATAATTATTATGGTCAATTTGTTCTAAGCGTAGCCACATAACGTCAGAATGCTCAAGCCAATTCGCTTTCTGAAAATCTAATGAGGCGAGGCCATTATCAGTGTGGCCCATTTGATTTTACGCTCACCAATTTACTCGACCTCATTAAGATTTGCCAAGCTCTGTTGAATTGTAATTATAACTATTTAGACAATTGTCGACTTGATTCTGAAAGCGAGGAAAGTGTTTCTTAGGCTGGGACTATAATATGATCCGGAATCCAGCGGGTCCGGGAAAATTCAACGCACTGAAAATAGAACTCTGCGCTAATACAATAGATTTGAAAGCGTCGAATACCGCACATGAACATCTGCAGCACCAGAGGAATTACAATGCTCTTATCTGTGAGCTCTTGATAATCATAATAATAACTCTCCACACCGATTTCGGTGACGGTGGCCGTTTTCATTGAAACTATGCCAGTTACGCAGTAGTAATTTTTTATAGTGCCCAAGTGTGTGCCCAGTACACAAGAGCACTCTCTCTTCCTTTACTCTCACAACCCAGTGCGACGGATAACCGACACGACTGGCGAGAGATCAGGCCCAGGTCCGACTTTTTACATGCCCATCCGACGCATGGATCATCTTTCTTGTCAGACAATCAGGTGATTAGCCTGCATTGTCTTAATCAAACTTGGAAACAACACTTTTTGTCGTTCCAATGCGGGAATCGAACCCACGACCTCCGAGTCGAGAGCCAAACTCTAACCACTAGACCACGGGGGCTGCCACCATATTATATGGCGGTATCAGTTTTATTAAGCTGGCCATAATATAATTAACTAAAAGCTATATAATTAAATAATACCTAACTAATATGATAATGATTAAAAAATTATCTCTGTACGTAATATGAACTTCTAGTTTTGATGAAATTTAGTACAGGGATATATAAAATCTCGGAAAAGAAAATAGGCTACTTTATATTTTTCACCCAATAATTGTTATTATAAGTAACAAACTATTGTTAGTTGGGGTCAATATTTTATAATATTAACTGTCCCCAAAAACGGTCCGGGTGACTGTAAAAGTGTTTATCGCCTTTTGCCCGGGCGAGTGCATGTGGGGAGATTTAAATATAACCCACAATTCCCCGTGTAAGAAACGAATTGCTTCATCCGGTGTTACGGGTGAAATTAAAATAAAAGAAGTATTCCCGTGACAATATATATTAAAAATATATATTAGGGCGTGGGCAGAAGGCCGAGCGATCTGGTTTAGCTTCTTTGGTGTCTTTGGGTATCCAAGGGGCTTAAATTACCACGTGGGAACTTAGCTGAGTCCAGGAGCACGTGGCGAACTGGGACTGCAACCTCTGGTAGCGTCTATCAGTCACCGCTACGTCCGATCGTCTTCGATAGATCGTCCAAGGGTGGAGCCCGATTCCCAATTCGGTTGTCCGGTCCGGAATATCTAGCGGCCTCAGAAATCCGGTAGTAGGAAAATAGCCAATCGTCCTTGATAAGCCTTTATCCGGTATATAGATAGCGGTGCTTGTACCCGAAACGAAGCTCCCTGAAAAATTTACGATGAACGTGTAGGTAGGAGTCCGTCACACAGCCAGTGTGATTTTAACCCCAAACGAATCAAAATCACGGGCTGTGTGGCCATTACAATATATTAGATGATATACAGAATAATTAAGGCATGGATACAAATATCCTAATATTTCAACAATGCAAGAACATAAGATGAAACTACAAATGATAGCACGTGGTATGGCTAATCAAATAATTGACAACTAATTTTACCAAGATGATAGTTTACATGAAAGAATAATGCGTTTTAATTACAAACGTGATTTAGCAAATATTCACAACACAGATATACTAAATTACTCACCGTGAACACGGGAATAAAATATAATTATTATATCGACTACATCTTGAGTTTATAGAAAATTTTATTCTAAAAAGGAAACGTCATTCGAAGAAGTGCTATATATTCCTCCGTCGTCTTTTTTAAACTTTTGACAACTATGAAACTAAAGCGTAAAGAGAAAAAATCCAGACACCAAAATAAAAAGATATTATATTAATAATCAATATATTATGTAATATAATAATACAAATCTACTGTATTTTCATTATTAATCAAACTTTAATAATTATTTTTATGATTAAAGACGGAAGTAAAATCGATCTATGAATCAAATATTAAAGCAAGGCTAAAGCCGTTTTAGTAAGGACGTGCGCCGATAGATGGCGCTAAAGCCTCTAAATGACAAATAATTAAGCAAACAAATCATAGATGATAGTGATTTATAGAAAGGAAATGTAACTACGTTACACGGGGTTTCATTTTGTGTCCTAAATATTTATATATCCATTTTTCGGGTGCCATTATTAGCACACTTTATCATTCGGTTATAATTATATTTTCTTTTATATGTATATATATATATATAGAAAATAAATAATAAGAATCACAAAAGTATTTATCTTACCGGGATTCGAACCCACAACATTCCGAATTTCCTAACAATGCAAAAATTATGCATACCTAACGCATACCTAACCAAGCTGCCAACCAGACTGACGTAAGGAGTCGAAATTATTGATATACTGTTGCACGACGAAGTAAAAAATATATAAATTGCTTAAAATGCGCAGTTTCCCAGGGATAAGACCTAGCTAGATCGAATTTTCTACCCCAAAACTCCCTGCATACTAAATTTCATGGTAATACTTATAGCCGTTGTTGAGATACCGATTATATATATACACGATCGTAAATTATAAGATATAAAAAAACGGGATCTAGCCTTCTTACAAAGATAACATCATTTTTAAAGAAATACATACAATACAATACAAATCCTAAGAACCGACTTAAGAAACTCACGTCCACCTTTTAGCAAAAATATGGGAAAATATTACTTTATAATTTTTTTCTTACTTTACTTTCTATGTCTCATGCCTATCTGTAGGCAAATTTTTTCTCTTGTATACGAGTTTTTGTACGGATTCTAGCGATTACGTAATAAATTTACCTACTTTTAATATAATTTTCAGTAACTACACATTACATTTTCATAAAAGGTATTCAAATGGGATGTAAATTTAAGCATGTTGTGAGCTGACATTGGTTGGCACTATGGTAATGCCTGTCTTCGTCCGTGCCTAATCAACTTACACATACTACGAATCCTCTACGATCTGACATATTTAGGCGAACGTTCCAAACTGTGTAAATGTGATTTAAAGAGTTTAGACTGCAGTTTGGACTGGCGCGTGGAACGTTATAAAATCTTAAAACTTTCTTGTGTGTAAGACGACGCACCAAACCGACATGTTTTATTTTGCGTTCATACGTGATGCGCGGATAAAACTGTGGGAAATACGCACGCATCGATATGCCAGATCGGACTATCAGCCTCGCGTAACATATAGTGTTAACATAATATGAGATATGGTCCGGAGCGGACCACGGATTTGGTTGCCAAGTGCCAATTTAGGAGTTTCCTCCTAAAATCATGATGGGCTAGGTAAAGTGAAGAAAAAAATCATCCCTACTTCACAATATATATGGGGAGGCACCCCTAAAAAAGAAAATCATAATTATTTTAGTAATGATAAATTATTATTATTATTATTGATGATAAAAATAAAGTCTCAATTTCGTTATATTCATAATTACTGAAATTAGCAAGATGGACAGACAGACGGACGGACGGACGGACAGGCGAAACTAGTAAGTGTTCTTTGTAGTCACTACGGAACCCTAAAATGGAAATGAAGATTTTTTTATGAATTAGAAATGACATTATTTTGCATTCCCTGTAGATTTTTGTTTACAGTTACAAATGCTGGAAATAAAGTCTACAATTAAGAACATACCTATGATAAGTTTTTTACAAGTCCAAAACATCTAAGTTTTACGGCTCAAAAGAAGAAGACCTTGTCAAGTCGAAGTCCAGTCAAATACAAAATTTGCATATTTTTATATCAAGACGATAATAATAAATTTAAAACGAGTAATAAAATTAAAATGTCCAAATTTTGCATAAAATCGTACAAATCAAATGCAAATATTTAAAATAACTCTTATATTGCATTGCAACTCGGAGAAACTTTGCCCATAAAAATATTGTAAAAGGAACATTATCGTAAGTAAGAAGTTTTAATACTTACAGCAATTTTTAAGCTGAAACAGACTTACTCTGTGAATAGGGCTGCTACTTTATAAATTTCATGCATGATCAATTTCGATGTTTTTTATGTGGTTAATCTTAAAATTAAAAATAAACATATCGGTAATTGTATCGTAGATATCATTCGTTCATTCTAATTTATGCATTATTTTCGCTAGAGCATTAAATAACTACAAATATAATTAAAATTATAATAATATCTATAGACGCTTCACACCACGTCAATCTGGCCCCGTGCTAAGTATCCGAAGAACGTGTGTTACAGGTACCAAAAAAGAGGTAAAAAAAAAAACGATATTTAATACTTTTATACTATACATATATTTAAGATTTTTTTTATATAATATTATACACATCCATGACCCAGGAACACAGAAAAACTTTTTGTTCCTTCGGCGGGATTCGAACCCGCGACCTCCGGCTTGAGCACCAACGCGCTAAACCACTGAGCCACAGAGGTCGTCAATGAATACTTCTGTGAAGTAATGTTGATGTGACTTTTGGCTTATTTCTTCCTTCTATTCAACTACTTCTTGTGTGCTATTCTGTAATCTTGCTGATTACTTTAAATTTCATACTTACAAGTTTTTCTTGGCAAAATATTATTTTTTAGGGTTCCGTAACACTGAAGGAACCAGTATAGTTTCGCTCTGTCCATCCGTCTGTCTTTCTGTCTGTTCGCGCTTCTAGCTTCTGTAATTATGAATATAAATTGATGAAATTTGGTATGGTAAGAGAATGTGTATAGATCTCAATTTTGGCATCATAAAATAATAGCTTTACATTGTAGGGGTGGCTCTTCATACATGTAGGGGAGCCACCCATACATGTATGGAGAATGATGAAGAAATATCTTATAATGTTTCCATTCTACCCCATCGCTCGGGGTATCGTTGAATAGGTCTTTTAAAATGAAGGCAAGGTTTCATACATGACATTTTTAAAAAGTCAACCATTTTCGAGTAATCGGTCTCCAAAATGGTTTTTAAGTTTGTCTCCCCCCTGGCATTTAGAAACTATAGGACATATAAACTAGCAAGTTTCTATGGTGATAGATCATGCTAAAAACTCTTTAGGAAAAGTATTTTGAGCGAAATCGGACAATAACTTTTCAAGTAATTCAAAGAAAACCTATTGCGCGTTGATAGTTACGGAACCTTGGACATGTCCTGACATGCTCTTGGTTAGATTTTATTAATATTATTTTCAAGTTAGATAATATTAAAATTAGTTTCACAGAATTACTAAACAAGTGGTAACCCTAAAACAGTCATGTGCGAAAAGGCAATAAGAGTAAGGAAGCGAATATGACTACCTATCCATCGTAAAAACTTTACCTGTTACTTAACATGTAAAAATGTTATTCCATTTCACAGACTTCATTGTTTTGTTTCAATGCAATGCAATTTCATCAGCAGATTTTATTTAAAGTTGTAGTAGAAGTATTAAGTAATCAATATAGAAATATAAATAGAGAAACAATAAAGAAGAATTTCTTCCTTAATGGCCAAGCTAGTTTTGTACGTGATCAGAGTCGGAATTGGGAAAAGTAAACGAAGCAGAGGTCATCGCACACTCGCCACAAGACGCTGAAATATGAAATATGGACCGTTAGTCAAGATGAATTCGATTCGATTCGACGGCGAAGTTCGAGAACAAAATGTTATCGCAAGCGACGTGTCACTTAGCGATGACTTATGTCAAATCACATACATTTTTAATTTCGAACTTCGCCGTCGAAATTATCGAATGCATCTTGACTAAAGGCCATGGTCAGCAGCTGTCATACTACTCCCTCATGGGAGTACTCCCTACCTCAAGGCCCATAGACCTAAGGATTTATGACCTTTAAACCGCTACTTGATGTAGAAAAGGCTGCATTTCAGATTAATGAGAAGAACATAGTTTATTAGTGGTTTGAGACTTTAGCCGCTTGAGATGAGGTTTACAGCAAATTTAATAACAAACTACTTCATACACGCTATTAGTAACGTTGAAGATGCACGACGAACCCTCACTGCATTAGATGACTAAAGAATTTGTATTCGTCAAAAAATTACAGGGCTCAAAAAAATCGTGATCGTGTATCTTGTAGTTGTAGATATAAACATAGGTATAGTTGTAGGTGTAGGTTGCAGTTGTAGGTACAGATGTAGGTGTATGTGTATCTTGTAGTTGTAGGTATAGACATAGGTATAGTTATAGGTGTAGGTTGTAGTTGTAGGTACAGATGTAGGTATAGTTGTAGATGTAGGTTGTAGTCGTAGGTACCGATGTAGGTGTATGTGTATCTTGTAGCTATAGATGTAGTTGTAGGTACATATATAGGTATAGTTGTAGATGTAGGTTGTAGTCGTAGGTACCGATGTAGGTGTATGTGTATCTTGTAGCTGTAGATGTACGTTGTAGGTACAGATATAGGTATAGTTGTATATGTAGGTTGTAGTCGTAGGTACCGATGTAGGTGTATGTGTATCTTGTAGCTGTAGATGTAGTTGTAGGTACAGATAAAGGTGTAGTTGTAGATGTAGCTTGTAGTTGTGGGTACCGATGTAGGTGTATGTGTATCTTGTAGCTGTAGATGTAGTTGTAGGTACAGATATAGGTATAGTTGTAGATGTACGTTGCAGTTGATGTACGTTGTAAATTCCTTTGCAGTTCCCACATAAAGGTTTTCGCTCCACTAATAACTTGCTTCTCCTCTGTCCTCCACATACTTCCAGTCTTGTCCATTCCTTCTTTCATATTCAATCCATTCTCCTTTGGAACGCGCTCCACCAGGAAATTAGGATGTATCCCATCTATCCCATATGATACGGATTTTTTTGCATGATACCCATCTAAGAGTATCTTTAAACGCAGAGTTCGCCAATTGTATCTAAAATTATGAGCCGAATAAAGTATATTTTTCTTGTTTTATCTGATTGTGTCGACAGTTTGAGGTTTACCATTTCTTGGAATGGATATATATGCTAATTTATACATATATTTTGTAGATATATGTATAAATTAGCTATGTATATATTTCTCTTTTATATTTTACTAATTATTATATGTAATTTTAATTCGTGTTATTTGTATATAATTGTATATTTAAGATAGTTATATTGTTGTTAAGTTAAAGTGTAGAATTCAAATTTAGTTTAAAATATAGTTACTTTACGTTAATTCCTAATCTATCTAATAGTAACAGCTGCTCCAATAGGGAGGCAACTGGTCCTGACTCCTGAGTAATATATCCTAACAACTGTGCCAAAAATGACACAGCTGGTCTTAAAGTAGTGTGATATACTAAAGTGACCGACGAAAAACGTCCTTTGCGGCCTTGAAATCTCAGACTCCTCCCACTTTATGAAGTCACGTTTTATGAACTAAAAATGCAATTATCACTGAGATTACTAAACAAAATGCGAAGAGATTTTTGGTGTAGATCCCCTTCGGTCGAAGCTAAAAAAGTACAATTAAGAATTTTGGGAAGACTAACTATTTGGGCTGATATTTAATAAATAATCAAAATAGGGGCGTGGACGCCCTGTACACTGGTTTTTTGCGGAGTTTTCTCTCCGATCCGATTATCTTACTGCTAAACTATGCTACTTAAAATTTTGGGGCTTTCACCAATCTATTAGCTACTTATTCTAAATTCTATCTTTAATATCTCAGTCTTTTATAACATCTATTTCCACCTTTTTTAAGCTTGTTAAAAACTTATGTCTAATTTCCTAAATTCTACTGCCTAAAATTACGACTTAACTTTAATTCTTCCGCTCCCGGCTGCTGGTGCTAACCCGTAGTGATGGTCCGGTGGTCTCCTGAGAATCTGGACCGCCTAGGAATCGATCCAGACTTTTTGGTTTTTTCGGTTTTTCTCGGGAACCAGTCACCGGAACAGCTCCAGATTTTTTGTGTGGAAGCTCCTCGTCGTCACTCACACTTTTTAATAAAAATTTTGGTACCTTATCGATTTACTTTTCCCGAAAATAATTTTTAAAATTTTGAATATTTTTAAAACTTCACTAACTTCTTAACCACTTAGCCGATTTTAATTTTTTAAAGAGTTTTGTGTAGCCCTTGGGGCTACACAAAACCGCTTCCGTTCCGCTTCGAAGTATATAATTTTATTTTTCCCCCCTTCACTCCCCGTGTCCGCACCTCGGGGCGGTTTTTTAGTTTTTGGCCTACTGCTCCGCGGTTTTTCACAGCAAAAATCTGGATTTTTGTAGGCAGCAGGCTGAGATCTTTGACCACAAAAGCCCACCAGAAAAAAGGGGGATCGTCGCTTTAAATCGCGCAGCGCACGCGTCCGAAGCTAAAAAAGTTGGTTAAAATCCGGTTTTTTGGCCGTAACTTTTTATTCGTGGGTCTGATTTCCACGCGGTTTTCACCAAAACACTATTCACACTTTTCCGCGTGTTTTAAGGTATCGCACACCTTTGTACTGCTATTTTGGCCACTTACACTTATTTTAAATAACTTTTCGCGCTACGGTGCTTACTGGGTGCTCGCGGGGCGCCGCGCCGCGCGTGCTGCATCTACCGATATGTAGTTATTAGGTACCTAAGAAAAAATTATGACGACATATTTTGTTGTATTATACTGTAAGCATGTTGGATTCAGATAGTATAACAGTGGGACTTTGAACAGTCAAAGAGCACGTATTAGTTAATGTACCTATTATACCTTCATAATGTTATTGTTTGTGTATAATGTTTTCTTCAAAATGTATGATAGTGTTATCCTAAATTTTTACTAAATTTACCAAAAAAAATATAGGTACATAATTTACTAATAATTAAAAACTATTATTTTTATTTAATTCATCGATATTGTGCTAGGACCTTATATGCTGCGGATAGACCACGCAATGTCAACTCACACCGAAACGCGTCGGACGCGGCGATTTCGGTGACGTTGGCCGGTTTCATTGATATCAATCCAGCTACGCAGGAGTTATTTTATAGTGCCCAAGTGTGTACGCAGTATACAAAAGCACTCTCTCTTCCTTTACTCCCGAAACCTAGTGGGACGGAAAACCGACACGACTGGTGAGAGATGAGATGCTTAACTGATGAGATGGGTTAACTTGTTATGGTAATAGCGCAGATGAGAAACTTTGAAGACGTTTCCTTTGTGAGGTTTCAGTAAAGTATCCAAACGTCACGTTGGGAAATTATAACAAAATAAATGCCACTGTTGGTGGGAAAAAATATGTATCTAACCTGAGATAAACTATTGGTCTCGGCACTCGACAAGATACCGCACTGTCTAGCAACAACAGCTCCGTGAATGCAGTAACTCATTATTGTAGTGTGGGTTTATAATATCATTGTGTGTTAGACAATTTCTAGTATGTGTGAATTTTGTACGTACATCTGACACAAATATTTCAATGTGACGGGCTCGGGCACGCCGATTTCGGCGTACTATTTGTTGCCGCATTTTTCAAGCACGCCAGCTTTCTTGTTGAGCTATGAGACCAATAATTTAACTATGTTTATAATATATTCATCCAAAGATACAATAGTTTGTATCGTAGATTTGGTGCTTTTTCTCATACAAAATGTATGGTGCCCATAGAAAAGATAGATTTTATTAAAAGGCGACAATATAGGTAATATTTTATCAGATACTATTTGTCATAATATTATACTTAGTCTGGCCATAAATACTGTTAAAATTAAAAATAAACAAAATATTACATTTGAATTTGCAATCTCTCATTTTTATATGATTGTTCATTGTGTTTTCTCATTTTGACGCCAATACATTGTACAATATTTTGCGATATTAAAATGGAGTGGGGTGATAAAGAGAACTGATTCGCTGTGATTGCATTACACAATGTAGGTATGGAGCCAAATGCAATTTTTAAAACTCCTCATACACTTGGTATTAGTAAAATGTTTGTGTACCGGGCTATTAATAGGTACAATGAGACCTCCTCTGTTTGTGACAGAAAAAGATCTGGCCGTCCACGTAGTGTTCGTACGAAAAAGGTGGTCAAAGCAGTAAGGGAAAGAATTCGAAGAAATCCTGTCCGAAAGCAAAAGATTTTATCTCGGGAGATGAAGATAGCACCTAGAACAATGTCGCGTATTTTAAAAGATGACTGAGGACTTGCAGCCTATAAGAGACGTACTGGTCATTTCTTAACTGATAATTTAAAAAGAATAGGGTGGTAAAATCGAATCAACTACTAAAGCGGTACGAAAAGGTACAGAAAAATTTTGTTTACGGATGATATTTTTTTTACAATTGAGCAACATTTTAATAAACAAAATGACTGTATTTATGCTCAAAGCTCTAAGGAAGCTTCCCAATTAGTCGACAGAGTGCAACATGGGCACTATCCGACTTCAGTGATGGTTTGGTGGGGTATTAGCTATGTAGGAGTGACTGAGCCATACATTTGTGAAAAAGGTAACAAAACATCGGCACAAGCGTATCAAGATACCATTCTTGAGAAGGTAGTGAAGCCCCTTAACAACATCATGTTCCTAGCAACCTAGAATGGTCCTTCCAGCAAGACCCTGCGCCGGGTTATAAAGCTCGGTCTACGCAGTCTTGGTTGGAAACGAACGTTTCGGTCTTCATCAGAGCTGAAGACGGCGACTGGCCGTCGTCTAATCCCGATCTTAATCCGCTGGATTATGATTTATGGTCTGTTTTAGAGAGTACGGCTTGCTCTAAACGCCATGATAATTTGGAGTCCCTAAAATAATCCGTACGATTGGCAGTGAAGAATTTTCCCATGGAAAGAGTGCGTACTTCTATTGATAACTGGCCTCAACGTTTAAAGGACTGTATTGCAGCTAATAGAGACCACTTCGAATAAGCTTTTTTTATTTTAAATTGTTTTATATTTATGTATTATAACTAGCACACTGTAAAAGTAATAAATGTTATTTGCAATAGAAAAATATTTTTTTTCTTTGTATCAGTATTTATGGCAAGACTAGGTATTGTTACTTAATACTTATATAGGTATTATATTGCTTGTTATTAGTATGTTTTTCTTTACGTCGTATAATTTTAAGTCGCTTCCTTTCCTATTGAGTTAGATTTTTAAACTACTCAACGGATTTTAAAGCTATGTTTAGCAATAGATAGAGTGATTCAAGAGGAAGGTTTATATATTGTATACATGTCATTGTGCTAAGCGAAGACGGGTCGCTAGTACAGTATAAAATCAGACGCAACAGGAAGGGTTATTTATAAAATATCTATCTCCCAGTTGATTCACAGTGAAGTGGTTAATGTGTAGTAAGTGATGTGCCAAGTGCTAGCAAATAAGTAATTTATGAGCATTTCTATGAAATAGCGCCTTATTTAAATAATAATAAATTTACTGGAGAGTTAATTAAGAGTATATATGTTATTAGATTACATGCGAATGAGATTACTCTAACATATAAGTTACTTCTTAACGATGAAAATGTTATAATAATTCTTAATTTCTCCTGATATTTGTGATTCCAAATAGCATCTGCATTTTTACCCGACTACGGCGAAGCCAAAAGGAAGGGTATTGATTTTGGCAGTTTATGTATGTTTGTTCCACCGTAGCGCCTAAAATAGTTATCCGATTTTAATAAATTAGCCGTCGAAAGATTAGTAAACCTGGGTAATATAAGGTATGTAATTTACATAGTCAGGTTATCTATAAAAATAAATAAAATTGAATAGACATTAGTTTTTAATTAACAGCTTTTCACTTAATGCATAATATGAAAGCCTCCGTGGTCTAGTGGTTAGAGCTTGGCTGTCGACTCGGAGGTCGTGGGTTCGATTCCCGCGTTGGAACAAAAAAAAAGTTGTTTCCAAGTTTGGTTAGGACAATGCAGACTGATCACCTGATTGTCTGACAAGAAAGATGATCCATGCGTAAAAATTCGGACCTGCGCCTGATATCTCGCCAGTCGTGTCGGTTATCCGTCCTACTGGGTTATGAGAGTAAAGGAAGTCTGACCGATTTGCACGGAACTTTTACTGGCAAAAGCTAAGAATATATAAGGTATAACATATAAGGTAATATAAGGTATAACATAGGCCACTTTATCTTATGGTTCCGTTTATAAAAATAGGGCTCCGTTTCCGTCTCTTCACGCAAACGAAGTTACAAGCACCAGCTAGTATTTTTTTTAATTATAGATATTATTATCCAAAAGCACTGGGTCCATAGATGGTCTCTATTTACTAACTACAAGCATTGGATGTTTTAGTCAAACATAATTAGGCTTGGTGTCAGTTCACATCGCGATGATACGCGATACTACGCGGCGCTGTATTTTTAAGATAGCTACTCAAAATTGAACTTTATTTACTACACAAAAAGATGCACGTTTTCTATGACATCAGTCATACATTGCACATGCGCTGTACAGCGCGGTGCAACCTGCCATTGGAACTCTTGTGTATGTAAATGTCTTCTTGTGTAATTATGTCTTCATGTCGCGTATCGTTTCATTTTGGTGTGAATTGACCCTTAGCAAGAAATATTCAAGAGTTCCGGCAATTGGGCGACCTATTCCCATAGGTCTCTACTCTCTACTGAAGAGCCGTAGGTGGTAACACTGAAGTTGGGAATACTAAACTAATCTATATATTAACACGTGAAGCGAAAATTTCAAGTACAGTTTTACGAGAACTGTGCGTACGGATGAGAGTGAAATTTGGTACAATTAAAGTTTATACTGAGGAAGGCATGCGAAATGCTTAAATTTCTTAAAAAAATGAAATTAATGAAAATATCAGCAACACACACTACCATGGATTTAGTTCACAGCTACATACACGTAGTGTATTTATAAGCTATAGACAGTTTGGACATATCGTGTTTAAAATTTATAGTGTTTAATCCCCTAAGTACCCTTAAGAAGTTTAATCGGTATTGTTGTCCCATCGAGAAAGTTATTAGTTGAAACTAAATCGATTTTCGAATCGCCGTCAAACAAACACAAGTATTTGAATAGTCAAAAGTATATCGATTTATGGTCGATGCATTATTGTCAATCCTT
This sequence comes from Phengaris alcon alcon, assembly GCA_037179445.1. Classification (NCBI taxonomy): domain Eukaryota; kingdom Metazoa; phylum Arthropoda; class Insecta; order Lepidoptera; family Lycaenidae; genus Phengaris; species Phengaris alcon. The sequence goes on from JAYRCH010000142.1 coordinate 1,844,225, forward strand.
GAGAGATTTGTCGTTCGATTTCATCGTGAAAAACAGGAGTGAAATTTTCTTTTTCGATATTTTAATGAAACTGGACTGATATTCTTTTAATTAATATTATATTAATTATAGTTTATAATTATTATCGCTACGTCAGTTAGCTCACACTACCTACCGTGCGTATGATTTAATGATTGAAATGATTTAAATGAATGAAATGATTATTGATTTAATTTTATTACACGTTGACGTTTGTCAATCTGTCACAACACTTTTTTTGTCTAAGATGCAAAATAATAAATAAGAAGGTATGTTTCAATATAAAAAATAATATAGCTGTCTCTTACATTATCCCGCGCGATAAGCGACATCGTATCGAATAATGTGAAAAGTCTCTAATACGTTAAGTAAAAATCACGTTTCAAGGTTTTGGACCTATTTGTGACCAGTCCAGTCACAAATAGGTCCAGTCTGCAAAATCGGGCAGCCAGTTAATAATATATTTATACACACACCGGCATATTAAGCGGAACATAAAATAAAGGTTTGATATCAGTATCATATAAGGTTGCTGGCTGGTTTATACGTCATTTAATTTAAAAAGAAATATTTTCAAATTAAGAAAACAACTGAACATCACATTTTATGCAATTGTTTTAATTTTATTCAAATACACCTTATCTGGAGCGAACTTCGAATATTTCTTCCTTCTGAGTTTGATTTAAAATTTCATTGAAATACTGTTTTTTGTTAGTTTTTTTTAATCGCGTATCTTTTTGGAGTTGAGGACTGAATTATGCCTGACTTAGCCCCAACGGAGATCGCCAGGGCACTCGAAATGCGAAGAAATGGCCAAACCTACAGACTGATATCCAGAGATCTTCGTCGACCAGTTTCAACGATCCATCGCAGTATCCAACGGTTCAGGGAGACCGGTACTTATGTGAGAAGAGCAGGACAAGACAGAAAAAGACGCACTTCCCCGTTTGACGGCCGTCCAAGCCCGACATGAGTTAGAAGCAGTGCGGGATGTAACCGTAAGTGAGCGTACGGTACGAAGAAGGTTCGAAGAAGCTGGTTTGGCTTCATTTGTGCCCGCCAAGGCTCCAAGGTTCGAGGTAAATCATCGTAGAAACAGGTTAACTTTTGCTCAGGAACATCGACTTTGGAACGCGGACTAATGGAGTAAGGTATTGTTTAGTGATGAGTGCAGAATTCTCTTAAATCAAATTGACGGCAGGCAAAGAATATACAGACGCAAAGAAGAACGATACATTCAGACAAATTTTGAAACTACAGTTGCATACGGTGGTGTATCAATAATGGTTTGGGCGGGCACGTTTGGGACTTGCTGAAAAGAAAAGTTAAGTCCAGAATTCCAGCTCCTGCCAACGTGGGTGAACTGCGAATTTCCGTAGTTGAGGAATGGCGGAGACTATCCCAGGAGACCATCGATAACATCATTCTCAGTATGCCTAGACGGGTAGAAACTTTAATAAGAGCACGTGGAGGAAATACGCGATATTAATCACCATTTTTCAAATTTAATTAATTGTTATGTTAATATTAATTTTCACTTTTCCCGGTTACATGAAAAGTTCAAAAATGTATCATTTTTCACAAATAGCCTTTACTCGCAAAATCTGTTCTTAATGTGATCTCATTTTAAGTAAAACAAATGAAACTTTAAATAACAAAAGAAGTGTAGTAAGTAGATTTTAAAATAAAACCATATTTTTTTAATTATGGACCTTTTTTTTGTGTTCCGCTAAATATGCCGGTGTGTTTATATGGCCGCTTTCACACCACGTCTATCTGGACCCGTGGTATGTTCTCGAAGAATTTGTGTTACAGGCACTAGACAACAGAAATAGATTTAATACTTTTTAATACTACTTATATTTAGGATTAAAAAAAAAATGAAAAAATGTTTAATCGGTATCTTTTACAAATATAACATACAAGTTGCTAGGGTCTCCTTTTAAGTATAAACCTGTGTTAGGAGACCTCGCTCTTTCGGTAAACAAAGAAAAGATACATTAATTTATTATTATTATTTTTTCTATTTTTTTTTAAAGTGAATTAGTCGTAAATGAAATGAAAGTTTAACATGCACACATGAATACATTTGCATTTACATACACAATATCTTACAGGTAAATCGTTCAACATAATACATAATAATATATGAATATCGAACAGTACCTATCCTCTGAGTAACAATCAAAATCAATTTTGAGTACATAATGAATCGTCTCTTTTCGTATTATTTTCATAGAAAAACGAAGATTTCCGAGAACTATTAGTTGGAGGGTCGCCCTGTGCTTGAAATAAATTTCTATGTTTGATCACAATTTTATATAAAATAAATCTTCTATATATATATATATAGAAGATTTATATAGAACAGGGAAGGTTTAAAGGGTGAAAATATTAGAATTTTATATATAACTAGCTGTTGCTCGCGGCTCCGCCCGCGTAAGTATAGTCTCCCTCGGGAACACTACTTTTTCGGGATAAAAGTAGCCTATGTTTTAGCCAGCTAGTCAGCTAGTCTAGTATACAATAAGGTTCTCTATTACGGTATATTCTTTGTCCCGAAGCCAGTTTTTTAATGTATACTTACATTTATGGATAGTTGTAGGGTGAAAATTAAGAATTTAATTTGTTATAAATTAGAGCTGATTGTCCTATAAATTGTCTCCTTCATAAGCAGTTTTAATTTTAGTTACAGATGCATTATTTTGTATCCTCCGCTTTTTATTTCGTTTGATGGGATTGTAAGGGAGTTTACTATGAAGTTTTAGAATCAAGTGTAGGATGTAAAGTTTCCGCACAGATAGGAAGCCACATTCAGAGTACAGACTATCGGTTGGGTAAATATAAGGTTTAAAATGAATTAATTTAAGTAATAGTCTATGTACTCGTTCCAATTGTAGAAATTTGGTTTTGGCAGAACCGCCCCATATTGGGATACAATAAATTAGTATAGACTGGGCCAAGGATGTGTATATTTGTTTCTGCTCTCGGACACCGTCCGACGAACAGCTCCGCTCGTTACGATCGTTGCCGTCGTCCCGCGCTCTCATATTGCGCTCTCGCTCAGTCGCGTTGACTTTGCTCACAATAGTGCACCACAAGAAGAAAGAAGACAGAAAGACCGAAGACTCAAGAGTCAAGCTTCAAGAGGCAAGACTCAAGAGAGAAGAAACATGGCGCCACCCAACCGCCTTTGCCGCCCGACCCGTGCCGTACCGTGTCTCGCGCCGCGCCGCGATCGCCGCCTACCGGACGATTCGTGCGACCGCTCGCATCGTCCGTCTCGCTCTTTAGTGCGAGCCTTCTGCTCGCACACCCGCCGCGTAGCTATCGCCGCGTTAGGACGAGCGTGCGACCGGTCGCATCGTCCGTCTCGTTTTTAGCGCGAGCCTTCTGCTCGCGCTCCGCCGCGTCTCGTTCGCGAACACTAGCGCCCTAGTGTTTAGCGCAACGTTAGTGAGTGAGTTCCAGCCGCCTAAGGAACAATTGTAAGTACCGTGACACGGTTAGGCACACTACACGAGGAGTTTTCCTCACTACACACCTCCCCTCCCGGTCGCCGGGAGGGGCTGTATCCCCAATATTAATTAGAGAGTAGAATCCCAATCCCGGGATAAACTTCCTAATTATGTCTGACGCCATAATTAGAAAGTTCCTGGAGTTTTTGAAACTAGAAGTTCCAGATGTCGCGTCCAAGTGGGAACGCTTCGTGCAGACTCACCGGCGTCGCCCGATTGCGACGCCCCGCTAATTCCGGCCGAAACAGAGCCCTTATCATCTCCTTCAGAGATGTCTTGCTCAGTGCAAGAATCCGACCGTAGCAAACAAGGCGAGTTCACTACCGTCAAATATAAGAAGACGAAGAAGAGGAAGCGCCCAGAGGGCACCGCCTCTCCAGTCCTATCTTCCCCGACCAAATCGGTCCCAAAAAGTAGGAAAACCGTGCAGGCTCATGGCTCCGCGATCCCCGTTACCCCATCGGCCCCTCTGGCCTCCCAGGCCCCTCTGGCCACTCAGGCCTCTCTGGCCTCCCAGGCCCTTCTGGCATCTCAGGCCTCCCAGGCCCCTCAGGCCTCTCAGGCAGTCCGTACTCCAAAAATGCCTCCTCCTGTAATCATACAGGAGAAGGCCAAATGGAATATAATCTCTGCGGCAATTAATGAGCAAAAGCTTCGTTACTCTTCTGCACACACTACCCCCATAGGAATCAAAGTGCAGGTTAAATCGTCGGAGGACCACCGCCTCCTCACCGCGTTCCTACGCGCAAAGAACATAGGCTACCATACGTATGCCCTTGAAGACGAGCGCCTTCTGCGTGTCGTCATTACAGGAGTCGATAAGTGCCTCTCCACAAAAGAGGTACTCATGGACATCCAGTCCCAAGGTTTTCCCGCCTTAGAGGTACATCGCATGTACCATCCTATAAAAAAACACGAGTACAATATGGTACAAGTAACCCTCCCTCTTACACCAGAGGGCAAGGATATCTTCAATATCCGAGCCATCTGTCATATTACGGGCATCCGCGTCGAGCCCCCCCGTAAAAGGGGCATCCCTGGCCAGTGCCACCGATGCCAACTTTACGGGCACTCGGCACGGAATTGCCAAGCTAGGCCGCGTTGCGTCAAGTGCCTCGGTGACCACGGCACCTCTGACTGTCTCCGAAAGAGCCCAGCTGAGGAGTCCGAACCCCCCAGCTGTGTTCTCTGTAAGTCTAAAGGACACCCCGCCAATTATAGAGGGTGCAAAAAAGCACCCAAAGTAAAAAAGCGCAGTGCACCGCAGACAAAAAGTGCCCCAAACAGAGATTTGTCGCTGCCCCCCTACCCTCCCAATCTGCATGGTTCAAGCCCGCGCAGACACGTAGTTCGGAGTTAGCGGTTTCCCCCGCTCTCCCCAGTAAGGCCATGCCCTCCGCGCCCGTAGCGCCTAAGGCCACGCCCCCTCCGACTCCCAGCTTCACTGCAGACCTCTCTTTCGTCCAGCAGTTTTTAAGCAACATCGGGCCTATTGACCCGATGGAGCTTTCTATTTTAGCGACAAAGCTAAAAGGATCGGCCACAGACCGCATCCAAGCTTTGTCAGACCATCAGGTCTTGATCCGTCAGATCAAGGCCCTCTCCACAAACGGTAATTAATGGAGCCCTCGGGAAGGACAAAGCCGCACTCGTTACGCGTAGTGTCGTTCAATACGAACGGCATTAGGAATAACATTAGCGAAATTCGCGATTTTGTAAGCAGCCAAAATGTCGATATTCTTCTAGTGCAGGAGACTTTTTTAAAACCTAGTATGAGGAGCCCTAAAATAGCTAACTACAAAATAGTCAGAAACGATAGAACTCGATCCCGACTCGGAGGTACTCTTATCTACTATAAAAAATCACTACATTGTATTCCCCTAGAGCCACCGCCATTGTTAACTTTAGAAACATCTGTTTTCCACATTAGTATGTCCGGTTACGGACCCATTGTTATAGTAAGCGCGTACTTAGCGTGCAACAAAGAACTCCATTCAAGCGACCTACAGGCGCTATTCAATTTAGGTAACGCTGTCATCATTGCCGGCGACTTTAATTGCAAACACACCGAGTGGGGCAATGTTCATAACAATAGAAACGGCACCATCCTTTGTAGTTTAACTGACACTTTAAATTTTGCACTATTAGCTCCCACCGACCCCACTCGCTATGACACCAACGAAAACATCAACGGTGTCATACGCGATCCTAGTACGATAGACATAGCCTTAGTTAAAAATGTTTCTCTCAATATCAATATTGAGACTCTCCACGAGCTTAACTCGGACCACAGACCGGTTACGATTACACTTGGTAGTCTTAACCCCAATAATTCTAGTACTAGGAAGATAATAGATTATAAATCACTAGCGGAGAACATCAAAGTCCTTCATTCTAGCCACTTAGACAAAATCCCCGATATTATAAATAGTAAAGACACAGCCATAGAGGCCGCCTCCCACTTGACCGATCACCTGGTAGCGACCATAGAGAACTCATCTAGGGAGGTGCCAACGACCCCCAAGGGCCGTTGGCCCCTCCCTGAGGACATAAAGGAGTCCATCAGACTCCGAAATGCGGCTAAGCGCACATATGATCGCTACCCGTCGGAAGAGTGGAGGAAAGCCCTCCGTCACTACGAGAGGGAAGTTAAGTTTAAAATCAAACAACACAAAGCCGAGAGTTGGGATCGACTTCTCAGTGATTTAGAACCGTCTCACGTGGCGTACTGGCCACTCGCGAAGGCCCTCAAAAACAACACGGAGAGCGATATGCCTCCGTTAGATAGACCTAACCGTCCTCCTGCATTCGAAGACATTGACAAGGCCGAGTGCCTAGCTGATAATTTTGAACAACAGTGCCGGCCGAGTACTCTCCCGATTGATCCCGTGCACCTTAGCTTAGTAAATAGCGAGGTCAACAGCCGACTCTCGAGGCCACCTGATGTAGATAGGGTGAGGATGGTGGACTCGGAGGAGGTCAGTGACATTATTAAGTGTATGAATGCCAAAAAGGCCCCAGTCCTCGACGGTATTTCAAACAAAACACTTAAAATGTTACCGTCCGAGCTAATTCAACTCCTAGTGAACATCTTTAACGCCCTCTTAGTAGGATGTTCATTCCCAGACATTTGGAAAGTAGCTATTGTCATAGGTATCCACAAACCGGGGAAACCCCGGAAGGTGCCTGGTAGCTACCGCCCAATAAGTCTCATTAGCTCCCTTGGTAAAGTCTACGAAAGAGTTATTAAAAGGCGCCTTAATGACGTCATAACCGACAAAAAACTCCTTCCAGACGAGCAGTTCGCCTTCCGCGAAATGCACAGCTGTCCCGCTCAAGTACACCGCTTAACGGAGTACATATTATCTAGCAAAAACGACAGGAAGACGACATGCGCCGTATTCTTTGACATTGCAAAAGCTTTTGATAAAATTTGGCATAACGGACTGTTATACAAACTCTATCAAATGGAAATACCCGATTATCTCGTCTTACTAATTAGTAACTTTTTAAAAAATCGTAAATTTCATTTCCGCGTAGAAGGCGCACTGTCGTCGCCAAGATATATGGAGGCGGGAGTACCGCAGGGCTCGGTCCTCTCGCCCTCCCTATATAACCTGTACACTAGTGACATCCCCAAACACGCTAAGGTGCAATTAGCTATGTTCGCGGACGACACAGCCCTTTATTATTCAAACACACGAGCCCGTACCGCGTCTAAAGTCCTCCAGGAGTCAGTTACCGCTCTCGGTAATTGGTTCTCCAAATGGAGAATAGAAGTCAATCCCGACAAAAGTCACGCCATTCAATTCTATAGTAATAGGGCAGCGAGGTGTAATTGCCCCCGTAAAGTAATGAGCCCTATTAGCCTGCACGGCAACATTATCCCTGAGGTCTCTCAGGTCAAATATTTAGGCGTAGTACTAGGCAAGTCGATGACGTTTTCGAGTCACATCAGTAACACATTACGTAAAGCGAAATTTGTACTCTACAAATTATATCCGCTACTTAATTCGCGAAGCAAAATGTCCTTAAGACATAAGCTTACATTGTATAAGGTTTGCATCAGAACGATACTCACTTATGCGTCTCTTTCGCACAGATAAGCGAGTCTCAAATGGACCGCTTGCAAAGAGTCCAGAACCGGTTTCTACGCATGGCAACAGGCGCCCTCTGGTACATGCGTAACATCGACTTGCATAGGGACTGCGAACTAGTCACTATTAAAGCCTATATCAAGGAACTCGTAGAGAGATTCTTTGATAAAGGCAAAAATCACCCAAACCCCCTTATCAATAAGGCACTGGACTATAACCACGACGCACAGACTTTCCGACACCCGCACAAACGGCCTAAGCATATCTTAGCCGATCCCGTTGACCCGATCACAAAATACGTAACGTACTGTGTACAGTTACGTAAACACAAACCACACGCACCCGCGACGCTAGCATCGCACCGGGGTCGACGCCGGCGCCTACCCCGAGGTCCCACATCCGACACGACAACACGTACAGACGTACAGACCGACCCTAACACGGGACCGGACCCGAACCCGAGTTCGAGTTCGCATCCTAGTAGTCTAGGTACACTCCTAAATAGTGTCCGCGACCGCGATATTGACATAGAGAGCTCTACCAATACCGCGAACCTCATCGACATTAGGACTTACGCGCGCGAGTCATCCCGACCGTACGCGGAAGGGGAGAGTGACGGCCCTCTCAGTACCGATATCGACCAAATTGAGAGCTCCTCTATCGCGATAACTCGCACGCCGCTAGTCTCTGCTACCGCGCGCGAGCAACCTCACTCATCAGCGAGTGAGGAAGGGGTCGGACCCCTCAGCAGGAGAGACCCGCGTCTCCCCTGTCATAATAATAGCTCCTAATCCGTAGCTGTCCCCAATATCCGGTCTGAACATCACCCGGGTGATGTTAGGGAGGGTCAAACCCTCCCATCGTCTACCACCAAACAAACTAGCCACCAGGCTAGTTATAGTCCGACTTAGCTACAGCGGTCTTAACCCGACCCTTAGCATAGACCCGTTCGAAAAAAAAAAAAAAAAAAATGTATATTTGTTTTAATAAGGTTACATCAGCCACCTATCTAAGGGTCTTAAACATCCAAAAAAGTTGACGAATTCTACCTATCAGTAGATCAATGTGAGGATACCAAGACAGGCGCTGGTCAACCATTACTCCCAGATATTTAGTTTGCGATATTTTTTCTATACTGCAACATGAACAATTTTGGTCAGTGAAGTCTTTACAGACGTGAATTTTTAGTTTGTAGTTAGAATTTGGCTGAGAGCTGTTAATTTGTGAAACATATATAATTAGTTTTTGAGGTATTCAAAGTTAATAAGTTGTTATACAATATATTTTTATTATAATAATATAATTTACAGGGTGTATTCAGACTAGTCCCAATAACTTCGGGGGCTTATATTAGGCCATGAGATAGATCCATTGGTACTATTCATTTGCTTTTAATCGGTTGTTTTTGTAAAAGTAAACATTTTCAATACACAATGTACAACGTACACAACCATACAGGCGGTCGAAAGCGGCGCGCGCGGCGCAGGCCACGCAAACACGTCCCCTGCGACCGCAAAGGCGCGATTAGAGAAAATCAAAAACATTCAAGTACCTATTTACTAACTTTTGTTAAGTTAACATTTAATTTCTTTAATTTTTTTGTCCTGATTAAGAAAAATAAACGATAATAAAATGAGATGAGGAACATATAGTTAAATCGAACAGCAAGTAGCAACTGGCCTACCGTGCCGATGTCTAAGCATTTTAGCCGCACTGCGGGCTCCAAGACGAGGATCCCGGCGCACCGTCTAAAATTTGCTCCTCGATATTGCCGCCCACCGCTGGAGGCTCAATGGGCCCCTATTATAACACTCGCATGTCTGTGTAATGGTACGGGAGTCTGAGGATGATGGGAATGAGGATATCATCTCCGGTAAATCCTCAATACCTATGCTACATTCCCAAATGCTTCACATAAGCACATCATCATCATACCATAGTAACGAGTGGTATACGCATATGGCGAAGGCATTTTAGGATAAAAAATCACACACAAGTCACGAACACGAAAAAACAAGTAAAAAAACAAAATAGTTAGTACTTATTACAACTAAAACAGTTATTAAACAAACGAAAGTCATTATAAACAAACGAAAATTAAAACGAAGATAAGAAGTAGATAATTTAAAAAATAACACGGAACGTCACTCGAAAACGCGGGTTAACATTTACAGCAAACTGACTAAACTGAGAAAATGTAAAAAACATAGGCATGTGTCCAGAAATGTATCGATAGTTTTTCATATCGATAAATTACTATTTAATTTGCATACACATTGATTTGTACGTACTTATTACAAAATCTTCTGGAGGCTCAAGGCGCGAAAAAAGAGCAAAAACAGAAGTGTGATTTGAGTTTCAATATTAGGTCGAGTTTAAAAATGTAGTGTTATGTTGTTAAGTTTTAAGTGATACGTGTAATGGTTTATGGCGCTAGCAACGATTTTCAAAATGCAACAAAAACACTTTCTAACAACTTTAAGTTTTAACTTTTAACGCGGCACCTTGCCACGGTCATCTGATGATCGATGGATTCCGTGAACTTAGTACTAGGAGTCGACTTAGTACCTACTACCTACTAGCAGTCATTCAGTGCTCAATACTTCTTTCACGTAAGTAAATAGCTATTAGCCATAGTTTTACATATTATGATCGGTGTACAGACTTACGTACGTAACTTATTATTATTAATAATAATTCACCAATGCGACTTCGGGCACCCTTTTATACACCTACTTAGTTTCATTGTTACCTACAGTTCAACCATGTTACATATTTCGGTTATTGTCGTTTTTCACACACCGTCTGTAATTTTGATAGAAAATTGATAATTGCCGTTGGACATTAAGAATTTAGTTGCACTGTACACTGGTTTCGTTGTTTGTCAAGCAACATTCTGTGCGTGGTATTTACGAACCACACTGCAGGCGGTGCAGAGCAGGGATTTCCAAAGTGGGTTCCGTAGGATAGTCATCAAGGTTCCGCCAAAATTATTTGAAATTATGAAATTAGGATATTTACATGGTAGTTGGCAAAAATCCGGACTAGAGCATTATCGATGTCCGAGTTCCAAAATTGTATTTCGGAATCTTATCTTATCATCTTACCGTCACTTTTGTGTGTGTACGGTACTAAGTCACCGCATACATCGCCATAGATAATACAGTATATATATAGGCGTGTAGGTACTGGGAGAGGAGCAAGGCGCGGCGCCCGGCCCGGCGTGTCAGCCATAGATAATACAGTATATAGAGAGAGTCAGCTGTACCCAGCTGACACGCCGGGCCGTGTCATTGACCCGCGTGCGTAATGAAGTAAATTACATTGCGTAATGAAGTATAAATAAAAAAAAATCTACTTCTAAACAGCTCGTTCTTATGATTAAACGGTATGAAATGTGAAAAAAAAATACATTTTTGTGATGAGAAAAAGTAGTATAATCATACTACAAAATTAATGGAAGTGGTCTTCTGACACCCTATATAATAAACTTATATTTAAGGTTTTATTATATACTACATTACACATCTATGACCCAGGAACATAGGAAACTTTTTGCCCCCTCAGCGGGAGTCGAACCTGCGACCTCCGGATTGAGCGCCAACGCGCTTAGCGCTGAGCAACAGAGGTCGACAAGATTTTGTATATTAAAGTAGCTTGTCTAATCTAGAAGAAAAACGTGTATATCAGCGACAGAAGACCTTTAGTAATATACCCTCTATCATAATATTCTCTCACATAGGTTATTGTATAGCTTCTAAATCTATCTTCTCTAGCATGTTTTGAAAAGGTGTATGTGGGAGTACATTGTTAGATTCTATCGCTTTTTAAGGTTCCGTACCCAAAGGTAAAAAAACGGAATCCTATTCCTGAGACTTTGCTGTCAGTGCGTCAGATACGTCTGTCCGTTTATCCATCTGTCTATCACCAAGCTATATATCGTGAACCGTGACAGCTATATAATTGAAATTCTTACAGATGATGTATTTCTGCTATAACAAAAAATACTAAAAACATAATAAAATAAATATATGTATCCCATACAGCAAACGTGACTACCATACAAAAAAAAACTCGCTGGTTTTTCCCGATATTAATAGCAGTGCTCAATATTAGTACTAATAGTTGTATTGATATATAATGGTAAGGAATCTTTCGTGCACGAGTTCAACTCGCACTTGGCCGGTTTTCATTTGACCTAGTTTCGAATCACAGCGTTATTGAAGATTTACTTGAATAAAATCCTAAATATCCTATCTATTATCGTATGTGTACGAACACTATTGAATCAGTTCACGATAATATTTTCAAAGCCTTAGAAAACGTTTTATTTACCTAAAAAGGTTGTATAACAATATGTCACACTATCGCACAGGAAGCCAATTTCCTGCGTCACAATATTTATTCCCTATACAACACAAACAGAGATCTCCTGGGCATTGCGAATATGACAAGGGAGTAGAATTTCAAAGAGTAGGGAGGGCAAGACGATCGTATCGTTCCCTTCTGTTTAAGGTATCGCCAGTGGAAATCCGAGTCTCCCTGCCACTGGGATCCATTTACACGAAGGGTTTAGCGGATCTATTTCCAAATTGTACTGTAAGTTTTGTATAGACGCTAAGTAGTATGAAAAAACGATGTGTATAAATCTAACCGTTAAATATGGGTGAATCAAAAGGTGACTAATAAATTGCGAAGGTTACACGAAGGACGTTAAAAACTTCTATTATGGATCCTGACCATCCAGCCTGAAAATCCAGCGCCAGTACTTCATTAGTACAAATCATGTCAATTGACCATAACGTTCTCATGGTCATACGAGACGGGCAAAAAACATTGATCCTTCTTCTATCTGAATGAGAAATTAATACCTCTCTGTCTGTAGGTATGTACGCAATGCAGAATAGTAATAATTTCCTTAACTGTCTTATCCCATCTTTGTTTTGCACAATGTTTTAGTAGATATTACCAATTCAATGTTACACCTATATAATAGGCATGTTTCCTAAAAAAAATTCCGTTTGCTCGATGTTAAATAATCCAGAACCCATTTTCGTATATCTTAAAAAATAACGAAGATACAAACAATTTAAATTTACAATATGAAAGACAGCGATAATATATCGGCCTGTCATTTTGTAATGACAAATGTATGGCGGGTGCAACTCGTAACGTAACAAACGTCTTGCGAGAAAGAGATGGGCAATATTTTCTATTTGCTTATAATTTTTAGTCGCGTCAATTTAAATACCTATTTCTTTTAGATTTATGTATCTTTAGTCAACAATTTTAAAATTTAATTTATAAAAATGTATATTTCACACTAGGCAACATCCCTATTATGGAGTTGGAAAGTATGAAATAAGTCCAAAGCACCAAAAAGGTAGGTATAATTTTAATACTTCGCAACAACAAAGATATTAAACAAACAACAGTATCAACGAAATAAAGCTGAAATGCCGAATATCATTTTATATTCTGTCGGACTGATTCCCAGCACAATGTATTTATTCTAAAATAATGGACCCTGCCTCATTATAGCCGCCCCGTTCATGCTCTCTTATTATCAGACCTTCATTCACCGGAATATTAAAAGGTTGTATTTTTAAAAGATTTACGTTGAAGATTTTAAAAGTAAAGTATTGGACATCCGATTTTATGTTTGTTAGGCACTTTGACTTATACAAAAAGTGTTTTTAAAACTGTTTTAGAATTAAAAAGTTTGTGTAACAAAAAAAAAAATCGATTCAACAAAAAAAGTTGTTATTATTAATTGTAAGCTGTACTATCTGTTAATTTTTCATTTACTTACACTTCAAAATAAATAAGTATTATATAAAAGTTTTTTTTCACAATTTTTTTTTTATAATTATTGTTTTCATAGTAATTCATCATAAAATAGCACCAAAGCTTATATTATGAGTAGCTTGGTTTTGTAATGATTTTCTATTATATTATTACAGACTAAAACACCTTTCTTTAGTTTCAATTCAATAGACAAAAACCTAAAAAACCAGTCTTTAGATTCAATTCAATAGACAAAGTTCAATTCTTATTCCGGTGAAACATCAGTGTTTTTGCAGTCGAAAACAAGCGGATAAAGTTAAACTAGTAATTTAATACACGAAGACAATTCCACGACGAACTAAATCAATAACGCCAGACGAAAACTAAATCAAAACTTTTACGCCGTTAAAGAAAATGGCGGGGAAGATTAAATTTTGGTACCGAATAACATTCGAAATTTAAAATAAGGAACAATGTTGTAATAAAAGATAGTAGCAAACTTAGATAAATGAATCAGAGATGGTATCAAGGGGAAGTCTTGCCAAATCCGGATCTATTACGGGATACCGTGTCTCCCCTATGTGTACCCAACTGTAGGGCAAATGTTACGGTTATGGCTGACGCAATGTCATTTTTATGTCGAGACGCAAAGTGTGTGAATATTTAAATTGATCCCCGAATAAATTTTTTCGAATAATTTATTCATAGTTTACGGATTTTTTTACTCAAAGCAAGCACAAATTATTTGTATACGTCTTTTGGTTCAATAACTAACTATATGAGCATTAGTAAAAAATGCGTGGTTTAGTAAAGGAATAAAAATATTGGTTCGATTTATTTTTAATAAAAAAAATGTGCTTTGTATGATTTTTCCTTTATTTGTGGCCCATAACCTAATCTAACATCGAAATTAAAAGTTACTAGCTCTGCTAGACATATTATGCTCTGTATTATGCTGACGATGAGTACCTCTATATCTTACATAATCGCGTTTTTTGCCACTTAATATCTCGTAAGCTATAATAACAATAACTAAACTCGATTTATAAGTAATTTGAAAGTCCAGTTCACGATGGTTATAAGGTACTCGTAAAAAAATGTAGACCGCTAGCTTCACTGTTAACAAAGCCATGGAGGCACGAAAAAGTCGCTAAATACTTCGAGAAAAGATAGTGCGGCTCCCGCCGGTGGTTTTGTGGAGTGAAGGTTTATCTTGAGGGACTAAATCGAGTATCCCTTCAGACTAATTCGACACGATTGTGGGGAGATAACTTAGACAAACTCCTGGCAGAATCAATATGTATACCTAATCCGAAGTAATAGCCAATACAAACTTAGAATCCTGCGTTAGGTAATTGATAGGAACTTCCAGCCGATTTTCTTAATCATAGGCAGTTGTTATTACGTAGCCATAGGTATTGATCTCTTTTTTTAGCCGACACCGGCAAAGCCCATGATTTTGGCAGTCTATGCACGTATGTTTGTTTGTTCCACCGTAACTCCTAAACTGCTGTTCCGATTTCAATTGATTCTTTCTTCAATGTCCGGGGTCAATAAATTCGTTTTAGTAGCCCGGGTTATCTTATGCTATAGTAAATAACTTACGTAGTCGGATTATCATTTTGTTTAAAAAAAAGAATTATAGTTATTTATAAGCCCTTTTTTACGAGGGGAAATGCGTTATTCATACCACACGACCCCGGGGGAGGGTCGCAGGGTCATGTTGGACTCCGCAGTGTACCGGCTTACCAACTAAAACCCCCCGATGTACTCCTTCACGCTTTAGGCGGGGCGGGCCATGGGAACTATTGTGACTACCACAAGCCAGCTGACGTTTTTCCTCATCGGGCATCATCTTATTATAGATGACGGCAAGTTTGCCAACTTCCTTCGCTAAGGGTTTCCCGGACATAAGGGAACCATACATCTCCTGAAGTTATTTATAAGCCTATATTATCCCACTTCTTGGCAAAGGACTTTTATAGGTCGCAACATCTTTTTCCACCACAGCAGCATCGTCCATATTCGTGTTTATTATAAAGCTTATTGAATAATTATTTAAGGATGGATGGATGTTTGTTACTCTTTCACGCCAAAACAACTGAACGGATTTTTATTATTAGAGAAAATATTAGTGAGTAAATCACCATTCATAGATACATCCATCCATCCACAAAAACTTTCACATTCATAATACTAGTAGGATAGTATGATTATACTTGCCTTGTTAGACTTAAAACACTTATATTTTTTCCAATAATCCAAGATCCTATGTTTACGTAATGAGTCTGTTGATCGCCAGCCGTTGATGATACCTTTCAAACTCTCCTGTAATCCACTGATCTTTAATTAGATCCGCCTAACTGTTTCAGTGTATGGGTCAGCTACAATAGACTATAATAGACAATAGCATGGGTATAAGAAACTCAGGTTTAGTTATCAAGATCAAAATTAAATCAATTTTAGAGGAATCGGATTTCTGTCCTAGGTACCTAACTAATTAGGGTTCCATAGGGAACACATATATTCGACATGTCCGTCCGTCTTGGACTAGCCGTCAAAACGGTTGGTACTTGAAAGATGAAACTTTGCACGGATATTTGTATTTACCACGCTGACAAATTTTATTTCTCGCGTCTACCCCATAATGTGGAGTATCATTAGATAGGGCTTTTAAAACCTATAACGGCTTTTAGTTCAGGAGTACATGCCTAACTTCTAAAATTCGCTTATTTGGAAAACTTTGTACAAAACTAACAAAATTATAAGTTACGGTACCCTGTTCCATGCGTGGCCTGATACGCACTTGGACGGTTTTTTTTAGGTTTCGTAATACTGATGTTAAGTAACGAATAGTTTTTTGGGTTGTTTCTATAAGTAGTCTCAATAACCTACCAGCCATTGTAAATTATTACAATAAATACACGAGAGAAGTGCCGTGCCTACTTTAAAGGGTTATATTTTGAAGAAGGGAATCTTTTTTCAGGAGCAATAATCCTTTCTTCTACTTTGAAAATTAAATACGAACGAAATCATGGTAAATAACCGCTATTGCTTTAAAATATGCCATGAACTGTTGCAATTATTCGAAGTGGAACTATAAAGTCGTAAAAACTCGGAAAAACGAAACTTCCCGCGAAGTTACTAATACTAATTAGTTCCCGCTGGACTTCTAGATAAGTTTCTGGGAAATGTATTACATTTAATACTGTTTCTTGGTAAACTTCTACAGGATCTCTTTACGGTTAGACGT
This sequence comes from Phengaris alcon alcon, assembly GCA_037179445.1. Classification (NCBI taxonomy): domain Eukaryota; kingdom Metazoa; phylum Arthropoda; class Insecta; order Lepidoptera; family Lycaenidae; genus Phengaris; species Phengaris alcon. The sequence goes on from JAYRCH010000142.1 coordinate 1,860,898, forward strand.
TTTATTAAAGAATAGAGGTCGCCCTGTGGTCAATATTTGCCCATAATAATTCATTTCATTTTTAAGTTTAAACTTTATATGGATTCTTTTAGCTCTCAGATAGAAAAATATGTAAAAATTGGGACAGATTGACAAACGTCAACGTCTATCAAACGTACGATAGTGTGTTAATAATCTGAGCATGGACTAATCATTGGACTTGGCGCTCGACTGCCCAGCGAGACCAATGATTTATCTACGAATCTGAGGTACTTTGCGCACAGCAAGACCAATGATATATCTATGAATCTGAGGTACTTGTTTGTTGTTATTTTTATAACTTGTATGTATTTCTCAGCATTATTAAAAAATATTAGCTTTCTGCACACCTACCTCCATATGAACTTCAATTTACCGGCCAAATTTCATACTCCGCCTCGTAAAACTGCACCGAATGTTATTGCTTCATATATTAATATTATAACCTGACAATTTCATCGTGTAAAATTTTGAAGTAACCTGTTATTAATAAATAATAATAATAAAAATTACCATTTAGGTCCGCATGGTTTTTATTCTTCATTGCCTGAGCAGTCTGCGAATACCTAAAAAATCTACTTACATACCTAATATGCCAGGCATCATCAAAAAAGACTTTATACTGGCAACAAAACTGCAATGTACAATATCGGATAAGCTTGACCAGTTTCTAAACCTTTTCCTTCTCCTCAAAAATTTTTCAATACACCATGTTGATTAAGTGACCGTATCGACTGCGTACGTGGCTTAAATACGCATTTACACTTAGCACTAAGACCTTATGCCTGGTCGAGTGGCAACTTCCTCGATAGTATCTTTTCAATAGTACGTCCTATATACGTATTACATTCTCTAATAGTATGATGAATAGTCGCATGACAAATTCAACGGCATTCACGAAACAACAATCATTTGTGGAACAGCTTACATGTTTTATTTTAAACTTACAAATTATAGAGTGAGCGGATTCCTACAGTGCCTGTTATTGCCTCGACCTCGACTGCGACGCGAGAGGCGTACACTGAGCAATGAACATAAATATTTAGCGGCGAACAAAAACAACGATGTTTATAGAGAAATATTTCCTTTAGATAGGTACGAGGAAAAATAACAGAGGAAGTTTGTTTGTTTGTACGACAGGAGTTTTATGAATTGTATTAAAGGTAAAATTACAAAATAAGGCCGTTTTTGGCAAGCCCTCGGCATCGGCAGCGCTTACACATAAACTTTAGATAAAGGAAGTGCCTAGTGCCTACATATTGTGTTCGTGTTATCATTTATAAAAGAGAAATCATCATCATCATCATCATTAACAGCCATAGGACGTCCACTGCTGGACATAGGCCTCCCCCAAAGATTTCCACAACGAACGGTCCTGGGCCACCCGCAACCAACGGCGGCCCGCGACCTTCATAAGGTCATCGGTCCACCTAGAGGGAGGCCGTCCAACGCTGCGCTTTCCAGTTCGTGGTCTCCACTCTAGAACCATAGAGAAATATTGATTCGAAATTATTTTGTGTATTGTAGATAAATCGGTGACGGTGGCTGGTTTCATTGTAACCACCCACCCCCAGTTACGCAGGAGTAATTTTGATAGTGCCCAAGTGAGTGCGCAGTTTACAAGAGCACTCTCTCTTCTTTTACCCAGTGGGACGGATGACCGACACGACTGGAGAGAGAGTAGGTGCAGGTCCGTCTTTTTTCATGCCCATCTGACGCATGGATCATCTTTCTTGTCAGACAACCAGCTGATCAGCATACATTGTCCTAACCAAACTTTTTTTTTGAAAAAACATTTTTTGTTGTTCCAATGCGGGAATCGAACCCACGACTTTCGAGTCGAGAGCCAAGCTCTAACCACTAAGACCACGAAGGTTCATTATTGTTATATTATTGTTTCATTGTAGATATGCCAACTTTAGCAACCTTTAATGATTGGACACAAAATATTATTTGTGCTACATCGAGGTATATATTCAATACTGATCACTTCAATAACACGTATGCTATGCTATCCTATGAGTATTTCGTTTGCTTTTTATATTTTTCTAGTTTCTATGTATTTGATCATTAATTACCTAACTGATCCAAAAACACAACATCCAAGATCTTTCTCTTAAACATTGTACAAAATAAATTATTCTTAATAAATTTTTAAGCAATCGTGTTTAAGCACATTATTACAGCCTATTGCGCGGCCATCTTAAAAAGTATAGCAAGTCACGCGGGGCAATTTCGTAAAACGTCGGCCGTGCGTAGGAAATAGGCTCGTGTTTAGTAGTTCATCGGTCATTAGTTACATGGAATACATTTGAGGGCGCAGGTGTAAGAAAAAAGGGCTTTATGCTTTATACACGAATTTCCAACGCTTGGATTAATATGAAATTATTGGATATTTTTGGGGATATTTTCGAAAGATTTTGGAATGGAATGTTGAATTGTTTCTTAATTTTTATGAATAGCACAATAACTACGACGTCATGAGTCGTTGATTATTAAAGCAGAAAAAACTATTTAGCAATTGAGCTTTAATTCAACTCCTGCTTGATGGTGCATCTTGTATGCTGTAAAAGGCATTCTATGGTGATGGTGAGGTGATTTAAAATTTAGCACGATAGGTACGGTAGGTAGGTGCGGTCGCAGAGCACGTAGAATTTCGTAGCTACATTGACTCTGCGCTACTTGTCTTTTTCACTTGTATCATGTATCAATGTTCTACGTGCTCCACGACCGCACTTTAGTGTTAATTTATTTACCTCATTTTTACCTAATATCTTCTCAGTCTGTATATGCCCATATCAAATATACCTTAAATTAATATATACTAAATATTAAATTCTAAGATATATTTATGACAATTATTGTAATCGCCAATCACCAATCCATCTGCTCTTATTCCAATCTAGTAAATTTTGTCAACCCATACCTATTTGTAATACGCATGCCCGGTCGTATTAACCTTACCTTGTTATCCAAGATGTTCGGTCAATGCTCAATATCACTCGAGGCCTTCTGACTGGTTAATCTGCAAATTGATGAGTTCTCGCCTGATATACAGAGGCTATGTATATTAAAAGGCCTTACTATCATAGACGTTAGTCTGTTCATGTTCTGTTTATAAGAAAGTGCTTATGATCGTAGTAGCAGGTATTATCCCTAACGAAATCTTACGCGCTGGACGGCAAAATTAAAGCAAGGCAAGCAAGCGAGCTTCACCCGTGTCCTTTTTTAAATTTATATGCGTGTGAAATACTGTGAAAGAATTATTCCTGTGTTTTAATTAAGTGTTTTGGTGTAACAGGCGGATTGTCCCCTGTTTTTCCATTATCAATGTTTCTTTCACAATTTGTCACCAATCACCATTCGTTTAGGTTTTATCGACTGGAAATAATTGATATCCCTATAGTCGAAAGGATACAAACAATGTTAGCTAAAAGTCTGAAGGACTTTTACTATTCAACAATAAACCACGGCGACCAAAGATAAAATTAGGTTAGATGTAAGCGTAATTACAGCTGAATTACAAAGACAAAGGACGCATATATTATACAGGTGGGTTATCAAAATACTGTGATATTTTAACTCAATAACGAGTATTCATATTGTAAAACGCGGGTAACTCCATGCATCTGAATTGAAATAATCACGGAAAATGAAATGTGAATAAAAATTGTACAATCTTATAGCATTTTGGTTAGTGCAATTTTGGTTGTTGCAACTTTATTAAAAAGCTGGTTGAAAACCCCCGATATCTTTTCGTGACATTTTCCTTAAATTGATTAGATGATGATGATTAGGTTAGAAACAAACTTAAACGTATAAGGTATGTTTTTTAAAATTTCTTAATATTATAGGTATCTCGTAAAGTGAACTGAAACAAAACTTTATGAGTAAAATAACAATAACATGTGTAGTAGGATTAAAAAGGCCGGAACAAGTGAAGAGCGCTAAGTGCTAGACCACTAAGTCCGCGCGTTACCTTTTTCTAAAACTTTCCAATACTGTAAGGTGGTGGACTTAGAAACGTATATTTTTTTGTGTCATTTAGTTGCAAAAAACATTCTAAAGATTATTAAGCATTACTATTACAGGGATCCCATATTTCAAAATGTTGTTTATCGTTATTTTATAATGTTGAGTTTCCTGTTATTCACTTTTATTATAAAAAAAATTTAACCTGTTATTCTGTTTTTTTTATTTATTTATTATACTCCTTGTTTTTCGTGTTCAAATGATCCGCAATTAAACATTTTAATTTAAAGTACAAATAGCTTTTACTTATTTCAAAATTCTCACTTCTAAAAATTTCCCTGGACATCGAGTTGCGCGTGTAAGGGCTAACTACATTTAATTAACGTAAACAGTAGCAACGAAGAAAACGAATTTAACTAAATTATTATTTTAATTAATCTATTAGCACACGCAACGTTCTGTTGTAATCTTAGGACGGTTTCGAATTCATTAATAGGGTCTTTGTTTAGTCGGTTTTAATGTATTTTTTGTAAAATTATTGACTTTTTGTATGTTTTGAAATATTTTTGATTTAAACAAAAACAAAAAATTAAACTGACTTCCAAAGTAAAAATACACAAAAAAATGAAATAAAATTTATTTTCTAAATCGTTTTAAATAAAAGGGGTTTTTAAATTCGGCAAACATTTTAACTAAATATTACTGTACTTCTCAATTTTCAATCTTCTCAGTTTTGAAGTCGGTACCAGCCCAAATCCTACAATATTTTATAGAGCTCACGTTCAAATTTGCTGGTAGTAGAGAAATAGTTAAAATTTTAGCCGAATTTAAACGGGAAATTATTTAGAAAATCTAATTTATTTTATAATTTTTTGTATATTTTTACTTTGGAAGTCGGTTCATTTTTGTGTAAACATAATCATTTTTCCCATTTTAGTAATATTTGTTAAACTATTATTAATACATTTTAAGAACGTTTAAAATAAACAATCAATTATATAATTGAATACGCGCCAAGTTTCCATTAGGTAAATTCCATTAGGTGTAAATAAGATGATGATGATGATTACTGTAAGTTACATAATGACATATGCTTGCAGTTCTTTATACAATGACGAAATTTTCAAACGCTTAGGTATATTTAAAGACTGAGGAGTTCTGTTCAGTGCTTTTGGATCCAGGGTATACCTTGTTGCAAAATCTTATTTTTTGGTAGCATATGCTTGTGTTACTTCAGAAAAAGTCAAAACACTCTATGTGTCCATATAAATTTCGAGGAGTTCCCTCGATTCCTCATGGATCCCATCATCAGGTTTCCACTTTAGTGTTAAAGGACCAATTTCGAATTCTTTACACCAGCAAAATATTTTTGCAAATATATCCATAAACGGCTGAGTAATGTTCAAATATATCCGTGTCGATATAAAATACTATAAGTACCTTTTGTATCATGATAATGTGATGATGTATAGTGTGATAATGGTGGTGGCATATGCTTGCAGTTCTTTAATCATGAATCCCATCATCAAGCCACCACTTCGTGAATGTTAAATGGACCAATTTGGGATTATACTCTATACATCAAAAAAATAATTTTGAAAATCTGTCCACATACGGCGGAGTAATCGTTATATATATATATATGTTTAAAAATCACTAAGATATTGTGTATAGTTATTTAGTTAGTATAGTTCACCGAAATGCAATGCAAGAATTCGAATGACAAATTGCACCACTCAGCACAACGCGGTACTGCTCTTGCAATGAAATGTATGCCTATCTTCTTGTGTACTGAATAAAGTTCAATTTTTAATCACTATTTTATTAGTGCAGCGCCAAGTTGCGTATCGTCTCGTTTTACTGTGATCTGACCCTTACTTGCACAAAAGCCTGAACCCAAACCAACTGCGCCAGTCTGTCGTTAGTATAAAATGTTCTGAATAAAGAATCTTACCTCAAAACCTTATTATTGCTCGTTAATTGTTTTAAGATACTTCGTCAAAATTCACAACAAAGAATAAAGCCTGTTTCGCGAGTTTCTGGCAGTTTTACACAATTTTAACTTCATAAAAAATTGCCGCTAAAATAAATTAAATTATTCCCTCCAGAATGAGAACGGATCCAATTATGAACGGTGAGTGGTTCCTTTGAAAAATTGGAATCAATTGAAGAATGTTTAATTTCCGGCCCACTAAGGTAAACTGTATGTGACAATTTGTTCCAATTCCATAAATCGTTGTTTCCAATATAGATTTATTGAATCAGTGTTTGCCGGAGCTTCATATATTCCGAGTGTTACTTGCTCTTAAATTTCAGTTTTTTTAATTTTAATTCTTAATCTCTTCTTAAAGTTAGGAACTCCTAGATCACAGACTGTCTCCGTCTCTGCTAAGCAGAATGACAAGGACATCAATACAAAGAAATAAAATTGAAGTGAGTGTTTGTTATTTAAAATTAGGAGCTTTTCGCTCAGTGGATATTAAAGTATATCCTGTGCTTACAATAAAAAATCAATTTTAAAAATATATGTCTGTCCATATGTCTATCGGTCTGTCTCTGTTTGTTCCAGCTAATATTTGAAACGGCTGGACCGATTTTCACGGGACTTAAACTGGCAGATGATGTTATAAGGTCCTAATCATAGGCTGCTTTATCTTAGGGTTCCGTTTAAAAGATAGGATTCCGTTCCCGTTAGTTCTGTGCGAACGAAGTTGCGGGCACCAGCTATATGATTATTTAAGTGGCATTTCAGTTTTCAGCCAATAGGCGTTTTTATGTTTTTATTTGAGTTTTTGGAGTGATTAGAAGCTTATTAAAGATATCCTAGGCAAATACAATAGAAAAATCGAGCTATCCAAATATAAATTCCTTTCGTACTAGAGGAAGATATTCCTGGCAAAACTAAGCACCTAACTAATATACCGGTGAAATTTACTCGGATAAATGTTTGTGTTCAAATAGCTAAGTGGGGCTCTATTAGATTACACAACCCTCGTATCGGGTTTGTGACGTAGGCACAGTAATGGTTTTTGTTATCAAGGTTAATTCGTTACTAACGAAAATATAATCCACATTGATATATATTATGTGTGTGTACACGGTTGTCATGGTAGCAACATTTATTACTACACAATATCGGGCGACGAGAAAAAAAAACTGATAGAAACGATAGAAACAAAAAAGAGTCGTAGAATTTATTTACCATATCGCATATTTTGGAAGGTTAGGAGAGATAGTTACATCATACATGTAGTAAAAGGAGAGTTGTTGCAACATGTATATAGAGAAAAGGGGGAGGAAGGCTGCCTCATGACTATTGAACGTCGCCTGCTAAATTAGGTACGAAGTGCTAAGAGATGCTGGCGCAGTCTACCGTCGGCGCTTGGAGCAGCTCCTACCTGCTCCAGTCGAATAGCGGCGGAGGACTGATATATATTATCTGTGAGACTATGACATGACTATGACATTGTCTTGGTAGCAATATTATTACTTTACAATACACATGATACAATTATACATCTTCGTCACTTAAAATTAACAATAATATAAACTGTAATAATATTATCTAGATAATTAACTGATTTAATAAGGGCCAGTTTCACAATCTTCTAATAAGTGTCGGATAGCTTATTCGGAAGTTTTGTCGCTGCTTACTTCGAGCGACAGAGACATAATATTCAAATAAGCTATCAAACACTTAGCAGTAGGTAGTGAAACATTTTTATTTCAATAAATTAAAATGAATTTTACCATCTTATACAAGAGTACTTATTATTTTCTCTATATTGCCTTTTTCTGTTCCTTCATTATTTTGAGGCGTGGCGTATTATTGTTTCATGGCAGTATTTTTGTTCACCTTCTCGTGTTTCAGATTGTTCTTTGATAGTCATTTTTGTGTTGATCATATTGATGTCTAATATTTGTAAAATAACATTAAACTTTCGTTTATAGAAATACTAAATATTTTAATTATTCTTCAATTTGCGCACAAGAGAAATTTCCAAAAAACTCGTATTGGCCTCCTGAGAGCGGCACCTGTCTGGCTCAAAGAGTTAGCATTGCCATCCAGCGAGGAAACTCTTTGAGCCTAATTATAGGCACTCTGCCTGATGGGGAGGACCGAGGGATTTTCTTTTATTTATAGCCATATAACTTTCTTGTAGTTTTAGTTTTCTTTCTCGATCATTTTTTTTTTTTTTCTTTTAGTTTTTAAATATTTAAAAAGTAGCTACTATTATTGTGTAATTTTTTTATTATTTTTATGTTTATGAATAAATTAATTAATTCAGAAGATTATTTATAACTTAACAAAAAAGTATCGCTCTTCCTGCCACAGTGTCTAATATTCTCTAATAGGTTTAATTATATAGTTTTTATCATAGATTAAAGAATGACGAATAGATAAACATAAAACAGCTACTTGCTACAAAGTTAGCTTTCAATTTGATTGCACTACTACAAGCATACGGCGTGTCCACGATTGTGTGGAAAAGTTGTGGGCCGTTGAAGGGGACGTCAAAACTTTCAAATTTGGATATATTTGAATTGTTCTATGAAGGCTGGTTCTGTGTTAGTAAGTATATAATATATTTTCTACTCTGTACCTTCTATGGAGGAAGAAATCATAGCATGTTGTATACAAAACCTTTCTATGCCGAGGTAGAAAAATGAACTTTGCATAAAAAATTGGATAAAATTTTGCTTTCCACTCAACCTTTTTATATTCATAGGCAAAACAAATACTACAACCACTCAAAATCACGTCGAATATTTGAGTAGCCTTCAGTATTTTTCCATAACAAAACAGGAGCATGCAAATAAGTATTCGGATTAGGCTTCGCATCTTTCATCTCTTTTCAGTGCGATTAGGTATTCATAAGGCGCTACGGCCACCCCTGCGCTTACGTGTAAACAACATTTAATGTATTCCTGACTTACACATGTGTAATACTTTAAACCTTTTATTGGGCTTTTATGGAAAAGGGTTACGGGTTACAGGTCAATTTTATCTTATGTATAAACGTATGACGGTTATTAATAAAATGGTTTTGTCTATTTTGCTGTGTAATTATTAATATTAAAATATTATTATATGGGTTTCTCAAAACATTAGTATACTAAGAACACGACCAGGACAATTTCAGTTGCTTCATCTCACTTGTTATCGCGACGCGTTAGTACACCACGTAATTTCACTAATTTCTGCTAATAATTGATATTACGATAACTAATAATTCACATGAAAAATATAACCTGCGTTCTAAAAATCTATTTTCAAAAGCCCGTGAAGTATAATGATATTAATATTTATAATTAATACCAATACATAGCAGGCTTACTAAAAGTCTACAGGGCCGGAGACACGTACATGGGGCCGGTTATTCATGGTCAACCATGATGATTATGATGATGGTAATACGACCCAAATCCCAGGAAACTCGTTTTTGTTTGAGCGAGCCTACAGTCGCTTCAGCTCTTGTCTTTTAGGTCAATTGTGCCAATCCAAGCGCACCGCACCTGTGCTTGTGTTTCATATTTTGACTACATTGTAGATGCCGTCTACACATCTAAAGTCTCTGAAGGATTACAGTTTGCATAAGGTGAAGTAGTTTTGTAAATTTTGTAATAGTTAATTAGTATTAATAATAGTGCAAGCTGTGTTTGTGTAGGCTTAAGATTTAAGGTTAACAAATAAAATAATCTCTACTAAAAGAAAACACAATGATGTTTTAAAACTTTATTTCTTTTATAATGTTTATTATAGATGCAATTAACGTGCATTGCACAAGTATGATACATACAACAAATATATTGTTAATGTGTATAATAGTAAACTTTCCATAACATAACTGATTTACTGAGAATCTATTCACAGTAGATATTGCAAGGAATACACCTTTACGAAACATACAATTTCCAATGAAACCTATCTGACAACACATTAGATACATTTACAATTTAATAGATCCTTTAATAAATAAAATATTTAATATTTTCTGACAGTGTCTGTCCTTAAAAGCACTTCTCAGCTACAGGAAAGTCAAAGAAGGACGGGGTAGCCATGCCTTTTCTAATTTAGATTAAACATTTAATACACTTCCACTATTTCCAAAGTAAATGGAAAGCAAAAATATCTAGATTTGTAGAATATAAAACGTACCTTATTCTAAACATAAGACGCCAAGATAATATGGAAATAAAAAATTATATTTTCCTAAATTATTATCATAATAATATAATATTTCCTTATGAGTATTTACGTAATTCTAGTTATAGTTATGTATGTTTTAATTACAATAAGACTACACACAGATCTAAGGTGAATTAAAGTCGTACACAATTAGTTTAAGAAGTGTAATAAAAGGATATAATTTTTTTACTTTTATCTAATAAATAATTTACTATTTGTAAGTAATGCTTTTCCTTTTTCCTTTTCATTTTCTGCTGCAAAACAAGCAGAGAACCTCAAACCGCGCAAGTATGAGAGCTTTAGGGGAGACCTCATATTTCCAGAACCGTTTGGGATAGAAACCCTAGGCGCATGTGGTCCGGGCGCACATAAGCTTTTTAAAGAAATATCAAAAAAGCTTACTGAAGCCACCCGAGACCCCAGAGCCGGGAATTACCTGCCACAACGGATAGCCATTGCTATCCAACGAGGCAATGCTATCAGTTTGCTAGGTACTAGGGACTAGGGGACCCATCTGGTAGAGTACCTAGCAAACTGATAGATGACCTGGGGATTTTTATATATTTATAGATATTTTTAGAGTTAGTCCTATTTGTAGATAAGTCTTCTTTTTTAGTATTATTTTAGTTTATTATTGGGCTCTATATTGTATTTTCCTTTATTCAGTATATTTATGAGAGTTTAAAAAATATGATAAGTAAAATATATAAATACATAGACAACTGACCCTTTAGCGAAGATGTCATCGACAATTACGACGAGGAAATTAAAAAATCAAAAATCTGTAGTATTGTCGTATCGCTATACGTAAATACCATAGATTTTTGATTGTGCTTAATGTCACGTAGCGAACGTTATGCCAATCGCATATATTTTCAATTGCGAAGATCGTCATTGTTGTAATTAAGGATGGCTATTGGCTAAGCTTTCTGATTTCGTTGTGAAATATTTTTTCCAATGTTAATATATCCTTTCCTTTGATTTCGATTTTAATTAAATAATTTAATATCAATATTATAACGAATTTAAGTCGAATCTATAGTATATATTTAGACCTGTGTTAGTCTCGGTACAATATTTACATCGTTCTACTAAACCACGTAATAATTATTTCTAATACATTACTTACAATTTACATATTATCTTAGATTTAGAAATAGAATGATTCGTATAATTTTACTCTTATATATTTATATGTACACCTCTGTATACTACACTTGGTTTTATTTTAGTATTGTCAGCTGTTATATCATTCCTGTTTCCTTTAAACATCAACATTTTCATTGTAACTTTTATGATTTTCTTTAATTAGCATTTAGATAAATTAACTTGATTGCCCTTTTTTACTTTCAACATCCTATCTACATTCTGAATCAGTTCTAGGAAAACATATTTAGAGCTGGCTATTACTAAACTTTAAAAACCGATACAAATATAACCTTATATTACGTTATATATACAATTCTATACTAGATAAGCATTTCTATCCGCTTAGAGACTTATATTTTACATAACACAACCGGTCCTATAAAATAGCGGTGGTAGTTCGACTGCTAATATTGATATTCGTTTTGGAGAAGAAGTGTAGGATGTGATAAAATAAACGTAGACCCTTTGACAAATATCATTATAAGCAGCGAAGTAATATATATTTACAGTACTAAATCCAGTTTCAGATGTCAAGAAAGTGCGATGAACAGGTTGATAGCCAGCACGATGCAGTGGGTAGCGGAAGTGGGCGCGAACGCTTGGCCGCCCCTTTGCATTGCGGCCGGATACTCACCTGATAAAGGAAAAATCGAATTTGCTTCTTTGGCAAAAATTAAAACTGTCTCGAACAATTCCATAGAAAACACAATATTATATGAAATTGAAGAATTTTATAAGGAACAAGAAGCTTAGAATAAACAAATGAATAGTAAATACATAGACAAAAGAAAGTAAGGTGTGATCGATTCTCAAAAGGTATTTATTATTTTTATTACAATTCAAACGATAAACTTTCAAGATCCACAGCTTAGCAATGGGAGACTTATTGGCCACTAATTGAACTTAACGCCTTCTTAACAGTCAGTTCCTCCATAAAATACGTTCCTGTCGTAATATAACCAAGGTCATTACTTTGATTCATATCTGCCGTTGTGCTAATGACGATATGCTTAGATTTTATTTCGGGCGGGGATTTTGAAATATCCCCCTCCATTATCTTAGCGATGTCATTTATCAGACTCAGATACTCAGATAGTGATGTCGGGAGCTTGTAATTGATGAATTATATTGAGGGGGAAATTAGCATTTTTTGCAATGCTTCTTTATCTTTCTTGTTTAATTTAAAATTAAAATTTGGCGTAGATACCTGAACTTTTTTTAAATACAGGTCCTACGTTATTCTTTTTGTCTATTTAATACTAGATGTTGCCAGCGACTTCGTGCGCGCTAAAGTTAATCACGCCGAAACCGTACATTTTCCACTATATAAAGTAGCCTATGTTCTTCCCCGTAGTCTACTTTATATTTGTACCAAATTTACAACAAACAAATATACAAACAAACTTTTCCTCTTTATAATATTGATACAGATGTGTACTTTTACATTAATCTATTATTCAATATTTTTACGCTAAGCAAGTAAAATAAAATTAAAATATGGGACAAAATACGTAATTACGTAATAACGTCTCCCATATTTTAATTTTATTAGACTTTTATTTTCTTTGAAATAAACGAATCAAACATTATATCCCATTAAAGTTTCAGAGCTCCCTTGTGAATTCTCGAAGAGAAATCTATCGTGTCTATCAGGTGTGTATACATACCTAAGCAAAAAAGAAGAAAATTATATGAAAATTGTTTTTGTAACTCACCGTTTAAGACGTGCACCACAATGCTTTTGGACTGAGCATTGCTTGGGTTGCACTGGTAGGTACCTGAGTCGGATGGTCTGGCTTGTTGGATGAGAAGGAACGATGTTGTTGTCTCACCCTTCTCTGTCACCACTGATACACCCCCTCGTGGTGAATCGTAGCTTATTATCTGATGAATAAAAATGAATATTTTTATTTGCAACTCCGGGGTCGCGTTTAGATATCTCCGACATCCATAGGCTCCTATCAGAGGAGCCGACTGTGATTGCCGGAGATCTGAACTGCAAGCACCCCGGATGGGGCTCTCGCACCCCTAACTCGGACGGCAACCGCCTGCATGCCGACTCCGTTCGAGCCGGATATTCGGTGGTGGGCACCTACTCCCCCACCTACTACCCCGAGAATCCCCGCTTCTCTCCTGATGTCCTCGACGTGGCTATTACCCACCAACTCCCCGGTGACCTCCACCAGGAGGTCCTCGATGTGGCCCACGGCTCTGACCACCTCCCGGTCCTAGCCATCATACGCGCCGTTCCGGCTAGCGTCCCCCCCCTCCCCCCCTACCCAGTCCGCGACTGGGACGCCTTCTCATTGCAGCTGCACGAGTCCACACCCAATTTCCCGGTCGACTCTGCAGATACCGTCGAGTCCATGACGCTGCAGATCACCGAGGCGATTACAGCTGCAATGAACGCGGCTACCCAGCCGCCCACCCGCCGCCATTACAAGCGGCCCTCACTCCCTCGCCACATCGCCGACCTCCTGGCGGAGAAGCGGCGCCTACGCCGGAGATGGCAACGCACGCGCTGCCCCACGCAGAAGGCGGAGCTCAACCGCCTCACTGCTAAGGTAAGAGTCGCGCTCGAGGACCTACACGCCGCGGAGTGGACCCGACGCATAGAGGAGGCCGGAGAGGACTGGCCCTCCCTTCATCGTTTCTGCCGCTCCCTTACCGGAGCCACTGCCTCCGTTCATCCCCTGCTTCACCCGGACGGCAACCCCCGGTACCGTGCGGAGGACAGAGCAGGTATTCATGCCGAGCACTTAGAACGCCAATTCTCGCCGCTGCCCACGTCCGCAACGGAACACGCCCAAATGGTCTCCGAGGAGGTAAAGGTTTTCCTACTTTCCCCCTCCTCCCCCCCAAACTTCTCCTTCTCACCGAGGACGGTCTAAAGGACCCTAGCTCGCCTCAAACCGAGGAAGGCCCCCGGTGTAGACGGCATCCCCAACTCCGCTCTCCGACACCTTCCCTTCCGGACGGTGGCCGCCCTCACTCGCCTGTATAACGGCATCGTCAGGACCGGCCACTTTCCATCCTCCTGGAAGATGGGACTCATCATCACCATCCCCAAACCCCACAAGAACCTTCGGATGGCCGAGGGCTACCGGCCTATAACCCTGCTACCGACCCTATCCAAGGTCTTTGAAACCCTTTTCCTCAAACACCTTGCTCCACACCTCCCTCCTCGTGAGGAACAATTTGGTTTCAGGTCCCAGCTGAGTACCACCCTCCAGCTGGTACGCGTGATCCATCACCTCTCCGTTGCGGCAAACAAGAAGGAAGCTTCGGTCGCCGTTTTCCTGGACATGGAAAAGGCGTTCGATAGTGTCTGGCATGAGGGCCTGCTCTGCAAGCTCATTCGAGCCAACGTACCTCCCCAGATGGTAAGGCTTGTGGCCTCCTTCCTCTCCGGCAGATCCTTCAAGGTGCGCGTGGACGGAGTCTTCTCCGCCGAGCACCCCATCACCGCTGGCGTACCCCAAGGTAGCGTACTTTCCCCAGGGCTGTACAACCTATACGCCAGCGACATACCCACGCATCCAGGCACCATCGCGGCGCTGTACGCTGACGATACAGCGTTCATCGCCAGCTCGCTCAACAGGGACCATGCAGTCAGAAAACTTCAGAGGACGCTGGACCTTCTCCCGGACTGGCTGAGCAAATGGAGACTATCCGTGAACACACGTAAGTCCCAGGCGCTCGCCGTCACTACGAGAACAGGTTTTCCGGCTCCTCTGAAGATCGGTGACGCCGAAATTCCATGGGGTAAGACGGCGAAATACCTAGGGGTCACCATCGACCGCCGCCTGTCCATGGTCGCCCAGTGCTCTGCGGCGGTGGCGAGGGCGAACTCAGCGGTAGCCCAGCTGCGTCCGGCCTACGCGTCCCCGCTGATCCCCCTGAGGATGCGCATCGCCCTCTACAAGACGTACGTACGGTCCCGCCTCACGTACGCGGCACCCGCGTGGCACCACCTGCTCTCTGCACCCCAGAAAGGGTTGTTGCAGAGGGCCCAAAACCGGGTGCTGCGCCGCATCGTGGACGCACCGTGGTACGTCCGCAATGCCACCATAGCGAGGGACCTCAGGGTGGAGAGCGTGGAGGCCTTTGTGGCCCAGCTCTCCGCGAAGCTGTTCGCGCGAGCGGATGCCTCGCGCCTGGTCGAGCTGACCGACCTGGCGCCGTGGCATGCCCGCCCGCCCGACCGCCACCGTCTGCCGAGAGATGCCGTCCCCCCCACGGAGGACCCTGCGGAGCCAAGCAGCCCGCCCCACCGCCCCCCCCCCGAAGAGGAGGAGCCCTGACGCAATGACGCGTCACACCGAGCGCAATGATGCGCCCCGGCGCAACAGCGCCCCACTCACCGCGGGATTGTATCCCCCCACACCTTTCCCCTACGCCGGCAAACCAGACGCCGGTGTACGCCGTCACCTAATCACCTGGGGCCTGTCGGGGTGGCAGCCCTCTTGCCACCCCGTCGCCTCCTTGGTGCACCTTCCCCCCCGACATTAAAAGTCGGGAACCGGAAGCTTACCCTTTCCCCCTTTCCCCAGGTCGCTTGTTTCCGCGGTCCGGCAAACGCGGCGCGTGAGGGAGTGGACCCAAACACGCTTCCCGGCCCCCGGGTCGGGACCCCCACGCGCCGTTTGGAGCCGACCGTCGTTCTTGGTCGGGCCTGGATTGGCACTCGTCATTCCCTCGGACTTTGCGGTGCCCCCCCCATGGGTTTCCCCTGCGTTCTGCCGCGGGGGGTTTTCCCCTAAAACCGAGACTCATGCGCCCAGTACTCGTACTGGGTGCGTCTTCCCACCCCAATTAGAGGGGCTTAGCCCCTGGCATTGGTTCCCCGCCCAAGGCCCTTTTCAGGGGCCCGGCGCGCGAGGAGAAGTCTCCCTACTCCTCACGGTTTATTTGCAACATTCATAACTCATTAACTTCGAATGAGTTTTTTTTCGTAATCATCGTCAACTCGTTTCACCTGTATTACTAGACTTTTTGTGTTCAGTGGGTGTTTGAAAAAACTTATATTACAAAAGGAATCTGTTACGTCAAAATCACGAGTATTTTTCTTACGATTTGCTCTTTTTTACTTTTTATCCTTTACCTGTTTTTACGTGTGCTAAAATATGCAGTACAGGTTGGATACAAGTATTTTGTGTGAAAGTATTCGAATGGAGTTGTGTAGAACAAAGGGGTTAATATTTCAAATGTGGCTTACCGCATCGTTGTGATTCCAGAATATGTAAGCAGGCGGTTCGGGGGAGTAGAGCACTACGCATGTCAGGTTGATCGTGCTGCCCCGGTCTATGTACAGGTCAGGCCCTCCTATTATTTCAGTCGTTGGCTCTGAAAATAGTGTAACGTTGTATCGAATTGCGAAATTCCTTATTACATGTTTGTTCACGTACAAAACTGGTCATTTTAATGTACAAAGTTGATTTAAAAAGCATTCTGGATACAAGCTAATTGAAATAGCCGCGTATCATACATACTTTAAAGTACATTTTATATTTTATTACAGGGATAGTACTAAAAACACTTCTTAATCTAAATTTAGTCTTGATTTATATAGCTCTGAAGCCCGCTCTGAATTAAGTTATTGTTCAGTAAAAGCTGTCCTTATTTCGATGTAAGACGACCTCTGTGGCTCGGTGGTTAGCGTGTTGGCGCTCAAGCCGGAGGTCGCGAGTTCGCCAGGGAACAAAAACGTTATCTGTGTTCCTAGGTCATGGATGTGTATCAAATGTATTTTTTATAACAAACATCTTAAATATATATATATATTGTATCATAGGTATAAAGGTATTAAATATATTTCCGTTGTCTGGTTCTTAGTGTTGCCAGATGCGATTTGATTATAATCAGGACAGAAGGCAACATAAATCGGGATTTGAGTCTATAAATCGCGACTGCCAAAAAAACTGCTCCCTAGCGGCGATATATTCCTTTACAAATGATTATTTTATAACACAAAACGAAACCTATGTAAAATATTTTTTTATGATCGCTAGGTAGCTCCTTACGTGTAGAATAATATATTGTAATTAAATGCGAGCGAGCAGAGCGAGTGAGCAAAGTTTTGTTTAAGAAAATGGCTATCTGAAAGACTAATCCCTACTTGGAAAAATAAACATTAGCGCAAAACAGAACGTAGGAACTGAATATATTGTAATATACTTTTCTGTTAAAAGCAAAAATATTTTTCCATTTTCAGAGCACTATTTATTTAAGTAATAAAAAAATACAGGAAAATACTGTATTTTTATGTAAATACTAAATGTAAACTGTACTGTAAATTACTAAATGTGAAATTATGTTCTGTAAATTAAAAGTTTTCCGCATTTGCTATTCTGACTATTTTGATTTATCGGGACATGTAGCGTCCCGACCAGGTTCAAATCGGGACGCGTCTCCAGACCTCTTAAAATCTAGACATCCAGCGCAAATCGGGCCACCTGGCAATCCTATCTGGTACCCTTAACACAAGTTCTTCGATAATTTAGCACGGGACCAGATTGACGTGGTGTGAAAGCTTTCGAAGATATTATTTCGACATCAACAATTTATACAACGCTAACTCAAATTTTAGGTCAATCCGTTTTTTATGCCATGTTCCTTAAAATATGGTATTTTATATGTAGTATTAAAATCGTGACGAAATATATAAAAAAAACGAATTTACAAATTTTATACAACGCTAAGTAAAGGTACTTTTTAAAATTACTTGATTTATATTACGCTATCTATTATTAGCGGAGCCTGCACGCACCGCTTTTATGTTGAACGACGAACGAAAAGAATATTATTGAAGAAACTCTAATAAAGATTTATTAATTTCAGTTACATAGGTACTGAACGTAGTGAGTGAGTGTTACGTAATAGTTTCACTAAGTAATATTTTAATTACAAAATTATTTATGTCATACTCGACAAAATTATTCAAGTGTAGAACAGCTAAAGTATGTTATTTATTACGTTGAAGTTCTGCACTGATTTGCATAAAAGCGCTTACTGTGGGGATTTCGAATATTTCACTTTAGCTTAAAGAAATTTATCACAGACTTATCTGTAATACACTAACTACTACTTGAGTTTAAAATGTAGTCTCGGATTTTATATTCGTTTCGACTACGATTTTATTGAAACATCGATTAGGTATGATTCTTTTTTGGCTTTATAATTTTGATTGCATAGTACGTGAATACTTACCTAAAATTATACCACTCACATGCCTGCATAGAAAAATCCTGCTACTATAATAAATGTGAAAGTTTCTGAGGATGGATGAATGGATGTATGGATAGATGTATGGATGGATGAATGTTTGTTATTCTTTCAAGCAAAAACTACTGAACAGATTTTGATGAAATTTGGTATGGTAGTAGTTAAGCTCTGGATTAAAACATAGGTTACTTTAAAACCGAAAATGTCCCGTGGGATATTGTATTTACGCGGGCGAAGCCGCGACCAAAAGCTAGTATTCTCATAAACATAAAAAATATTCGCTTCATCTAAAATTTTAATTTTATTTTCGTTAATGTTTTTTACAATACACTCAAGTCGCCTCCCCTGACATTTATTACGTGTTAATAAAGCCTTGTGATAAACATCATTTACATTTACTTCGTCCAACTTTTTATGACTTCTAATTTATATAACTTAGTTATTATTTTAGGTAGGACTATATTAGGAGACTCAGATATTAAAAAAAGTTAATTCTGTAGTCCAGATTAGTACGAGTTTTCAATTCAGTTTTTAGATTTATAAGAAACACGCTAGAATCTAGTACCTGGATGTCCAAAATCGAAAAACTCCTAGGATTATGTGGCTGATTGAGAAAAGAGAAAAAAAGAGAAGGATGTGGCTGCACGTCACTCACCATTTCAGTTCAAATGACTAATGACCCCCTGATTTCTTTGTAAAAAACACGAGTTTTACTACTTCATAGGCGTATAGCCCGGGACAAGACAGGCTATCCATCATAACTGTATTTTTTCAGAAATAAAGCATTAGTATTAATTGTATTTGCTTACTAGTAGGATATTATCTAACAATGCAATGACTTCATCTCATTTAAAAATAAAAATACGTGTGGCACTCGGGGACTAGCGCGGCAAAGCTATTGCATAACATTTTTTATACTTTCTCACAAACAGCTGCTTACGAATTCGATCTGCTGCTCGATCCGTGCGAGCTTCGTACAGTCGTACCATATATACATACACGTTAAGGTTCAGCTAGTCGCGGGCTCGAACTCACTCGTGGACGCGGCCAAAAAGCACGCTGTCTCACCTAGCATTGTGTCTAAAACAGATAGAATCAGTTATGAGCAGTTAGCAGCTAGTCTA
Organism: Phengaris alcon alcon; assembly: GCA_037179445.1. NCBI lineage: Eukaryota > Metazoa > Arthropoda > Insecta > Lepidoptera > Lycaenidae > Phengaris > Phengaris alcon. The sequence goes on from JAYRCH010000142.1 coordinate 1,880,575, forward strand.
CACGCATACGTCTAGTCGCACGCACACAAACACCGTGCCGAAGTCTGCCGAACTGAAACGACGTTACACGATGCACGGCTTTCAACGCCGCACCGCTGTGCCGGTCGGAGTGGGAGGTGTTAGGTTTATTTTCGTTACGGAATTTCTTGATTCGGTCGCCGCACTCAAAGCCCGCGATAAAAGCTATGCAATAGCTTAAAAATATAAATTTACGTCTTATGACTTATGTCATAGCATAATATTAGGCTTATTCATTATTGAACCCCTAGATTTTCAATCCCCGTCCTTATTCGTAGTCCGTATTCTCGTAATTAACTTACTCTGTCATTTTACTTTTATAGAATTATAAATGAATTCTCTTGGTATAACTAACAGATTTTTGTAATTGGGACCACTCAAAAAGCGTTTGACGTTGGTTTGACGTTTATGAGAATACCAATTTGCATATTTAACATATCGGGACTGGATTGTAACTGTATTATTGCAGGATTGAATTAGCATAATCAACCTTCTGACCTTAATTGAACTGTAAACGATTTTCGTTTATTGTGCACTAACAATTCAATAAACTTTTAAACTTTATTAATCATTGTGCTTACGATCTAACCCTCATGATTACGTATAATATCTATGGACGCATCACATCATGTCAATCTGGCCCCGTCCTAATTATCCGAAGAACTTGTGTTACGGGGACCTGACAACGGGAACTATATTTAATACTTTGATACTAAACATATATTTATTTTTTTTATTATAATATACACATATTTAATACACATTCATGACCCAGAAACACCGAAAACTTTTTGTTCCTTCGGCGGGATTCGAACCAACAAACTCCAGCTTGAGCGCCAACGCGCTAACCACTGAGCTACAGAGGTCATATGTACATAATAGATATTGATGATTGAACCATACTGCCTTAGATCGAACGGTTAACAAAAACCACGCCAAATTAAAACTTGTTTATAAAAATACTTTAAATTGATGTTTACTTTTGTGCGTGCACTTCGCACAATTAACAAGCTTCTTCAACGTAAATATTTTAAAAGTTCGTGTCGCGCCCGGTTAACTTTTAACGAATTCTCACTCAAAACGTCGGGTTTATACTCGAGTTTTCTTAGTATCAAGATTTTGAACAGGCATTTTCATATTTACCGCCGATTCAGTTTTTAAGCAAGTATATATTTAGAAGAAAATTTAAGATAAAATCATAGACGTATATAATGTTATAGACGAGGCGTGTTGAGGCAAAAACTGTCCCCACTTAAACGGCCCCACTTTTGAAATTGTTTGGTGCCATTTTGACATTTGAGGTATGGTGAAATCAAAATGGCTGACATTTGAGGTATGGTAAAAAAAATCGGTTGTCTGTAAAGTCGGTTCACTGACGATAGTTGAACGTGACAACGTCATAAGAAATGGAATGGAGCGAGGTAACGCCGCATGAGTCATGTATAGCGAGGTAACGCCGGTAACGCGAAATGACTCATGTATTTTCGTGCGTGCAGCCGGCTCCATCGAATTATAAGACGTCACGTCAAAAACAAGATGGCGTAACTTTTTCTTGTATGAAGATTTGTTCTGTCAAATGTAGGTACGTCAAAGCCTGTGATAGTTTTGAAATCTTTGCTTAAAATATAAAAGTACGTTATTGAAATTCATCGCGGTTAATAATATTGTAATCTTTTGGACCATTTTAGCCTATCATAAAATTGAAACAATAATTGTATTCAGAAAATCATAAAATAATAATATGCTCTATTTTTGGATTCGATAAAACCTAACCCTGCAGTTGTTGTAAATAAATTGAATCACAAATAAATCCGGATAAAGTTAGACTACAAGGTCGGAATAGCGTTCAAAAACGTTTGATTGATTCCTAGTATTCAAATCCTCTATCAATAACCTGAAACGTCAGCAACACTGAACTGAAAATAGACGGAATCTGCAGATTATGTCTACAAATAAAAACTATTTGCCATTGATAGCTTAATTGGCTGATTCTACAATATTGAGTTGTAAGATAAGTAGGTAATATATTTAATATTCTGGTCACATTTGACACTATTACAAAGTTTGTAGGTTTGATTTTTGAGAATTATAAGACAGGTGTAGTCTGAGATTTCAGTATATTATTCCTAGAGAGATTAAGTTGGAAGCTGCTAAATAAATCGAAAGCGTATTATTATCACCGAATAGTGAATAGAGTTCAATTTTGAATTGCTATATTAAAAATGCAGCGCCTCGTCACGTATCGGTGTGAACTAGCGCTAAGTGGCTAAGGGCCCAGTTAGACGAGATACCACGCAATCATAATATAAACGCGCCTTATATATTAAATAAAAACTTACCAACGACACTTAGATGTATAAAATGGCTCATGTGTGGCGTGGTTGATATTTGACATTCGTAGATACCGGAGTCCCTGTGTTGAGGATACTTTATCTGAAACAAACCAAAATATATATTACAGTTGCAAGTAAACGTGGGTCAGTTCAAAGAAATAGTTACAACATAATAAGGACAGACAGACCGTAAGAATACAATGTATACTGCACAGGCGAGGAAAGTGAATGTTCAGAAAATTTGACGATTGTCACTGTATTCCTGAAATTGGTTAAGTTATTATTTTCAGATGGTAAACGGCGGATGACGACAATAGTCGTCGTCCTCACTACGTTTGTTACGCTTTCACGTAAAAACGACTTTACCGATCATCATGAAAGTTGGCAAAGATATAAAGTAGACAACAAGAAAGGACATAGACTACTTATCATCGCGGGAAAATATACGTTTCCCGTGGGATACTGTATTTACGCTTTCAAGTAAAAACTACTAAACAGATCATCATGAAATTTGGCAAATATATAAAGGAGACAACAAGAAAGAATATAGGCTACTTTTCATCGCGTGAAAATATACGGTTCACGTTGGATACTGTATTTACGCGGACTGAGCCGCGGGCAAAAGCTAATAAAATATAAGGAAATTATGAGAACAACCTATTTTAATGTTCTTTTTCCATGGTAATATCAGCTAATGATACGTTATGTAGTTTACATTCTTTGGAAATGCGTGTACCTACTTATGTCCTTGTGTAAAACTGAGAAACATGTAACAGTATTATCTATTCTCATACGTGTTTTTCAAGTATTTTCCTTCCATTTATTTAAGTTCAATTTTGTTTACGTCTGAAGGCCGAGTGAAGGTCTACGTTATGTATACGTTAGAGCCGAAGTAATTGAATATTTAAGGTGGAAATATAAACAATGAGTTGCGTAGGATGGGACTTCAGTCTTCAGCCAAAGGTGTTTTATAAAAACATTTTTATAAAGGTAACAAGCATCTTTTTTTGGCATTGTGGTTTACTAAGTGGAAAATCCATATTATTGATATACACGGTGTTTTTTTCAGTCAGTGTCTAAACTTTCAGTAGTGAATATTATACTCTTGAATATAAGCAACTTTTACTATGGGATCAACTTTCCTACTTGACAAAAAAAATCTGTTGTTTCTTACAAAAGGACTACGACTAGATAGCATTTTGTAGGAAACACCAGAATTTCTTTGTAAGATCTGCCTGATCTATATTCATCTCCTCTATTGGGAAATGGACGTAAGCATCTGTGTATACAATATCGGCAAAGTACCTACTCGACCAGTTTCTAAAATTTTTATATGCACTATGCCGCTTCAAAATGTTTAAACACAAATAAGGTGACCGAATCGACTGCATAGTTGAATATGGAATTCACAAGTAAGTATGTGCGTGCGCATGATTCATCGACGCTGTTAAGCGATTTTGATTTTTTTGGGCCCCAATTCACGATAAAAATATCCCCAATTCTTATCCCTCGGAACTCGGTTCGGTTGTCAGTCTGTCCCGCTCGCGCTTGCATGATTTGCTGGCTACGCGAATGAGTCAGCACGTTAATTGAACCGAGATTCGAGGTAAGAAAATTGGGGCCCCGGTCGAGCAGCAAATTGTTCGAAAGTACATGTTAAATATTCGGTACCTTCATGGACAGAACTACGAAACGTTATTTGCTTTATTTCTGGGTCGAAGAAAGGCTTTCGGTGATGCTTTGCCTACCTGTAACGTCCAGTCTTCTGAGTGAGCCTGGTGTATGGCCCTGAACCTCTGGTCGCTGGTGTACGTGTACCGGCCGACAGTCAGCAGGTGAATGTCTCTGTGCCGTACCCATGATACCTGCATGTTTAGCTGGAACAATAGGATTGGAATTAGGACGGAATAAAATCAGTACACAATCTTATCTATATTATATTTCATCCATTTATAAATAGTTATCCAGACACAAGTTGTTCTGTCTTAACTATTAACTGGAATAAATAAATAACTACACTTACACCTTCATTATTTGTCACCGTTTAAACCTTCCTTGAACTTGCACAATTATTTCAAGAGTCAAATTAGCCAAATCGGTCCAGCCGTTCTCGAGTTTTACCGAGACATCAGAATTGAAATTCATTTTTAATATATGATCATAGTGATTACACAAGTCAGCAAGAGCGAACAGACAGACAGGCAGAGAAAAACTATAAGGGTTTTTTGTAGTAATAAGGAACCCTTACAGTTTCTACTACTGTCTACCGTCTCAGACCTATGGAATACACACAATAATTCATAAACATTTTGCAGAAGTTTGGTTACAAATACGATTTTTTTTTGTTTTTTTATCCGAATTAAATATTTGACCCAACATAAGGCTACAACACTACGTAAGTAATGATAGCTTGCATAGCTAAAAGTTTTCCTAATTTGCAGAAAAATAACATGGTTAACATTTCCTGACAACTCTCACAACGCATGGACACTCTAACACTGCCGTACTCCGCGCCAGCATTGAAGGTCACGCGCCTTCCGCGCGCCATGAGCCTGTCTGCCTGTGATGATGATCACGGTCACGTGAATATCTATTTTTGTTTTAAAACCACCTGTATATTAGATTTACAAGTAGTGTGACTTAAAATCTGCCGCAGGATTCATTCCGTATTTTGAGTAGCCGAGTTATGAAAAAAAAGTAATTGTAGCGAAAGGACTACGCCATTTTGAAATAGCTTCATTTGGGTCAAGACTCAGGTCGTACAAAAATAAAATAAGTCTTATTTTCCTCTTCATAATAGATTACGAATTTGCAAACCGGACTCCAGAACTTTAAATATCATAATAGGTATTCTCAAAGAATCTAGCGGAAATGAAAAGATTAAGGCGAATTCGTTTACAGGACTTCAACTTCGGAACGAGATCTAAGGAACTTCGGGATTCAGAGCTAATTGAGAAGTTAGTATTTACACTTTTGACATTTACCAACATTCAATCCTAAATGGATTGAATGTTGGAGAAAGTTTGAAGGATTGAAATTATCAATTAGGTTTATCTCATAACATTGAAAATTATCTTGTTGTAGCTTAGATTACTTATTTTATAGGGTTTCGTATGGAAAGGGTAACAGCGGGACCCTATTACTAAGAATCTGCTGTCCGTCCGTCTGTCTTCTACCAGGAAAATTGCCTGAACACATCACATGAAACGTGATAGCTAGACAATTGAAATTATCACACATGTATTCCTGTTGCCGTTGTACCAATAAATACTAAAAACAGAACAAAAATAATATTTACGTGGGGCTCCATATAACAAACGTGATTTTTTATCGAATGGTACAGGAGTCGGGATCCTCCGTGCGCGAGTCCGACTCGCACTTGGTAATTTTTAGGGTCCCCTGCCTCAAATTTACCTTATATTACAAATTAGTAACTCGAAACTATGATGGCTTCGTAAATATTAATATGTTAATATTGTAAATGCTTTAGCTCAATATTATGCAGAATTGGACAAAATTCTGAGAATATTCTCACGAAACCTGTTGCAGCGTAATCTGTGTAAGCCGCTTGTGAGCATGCACAAAATATAAACAATTAGAATTAATATTGTTAGAGGATAAGCTAGATTCACTTGCTTAGAAATTGCAAACACGACTTGCTAACTATTTAATACTACATGTTGCCAGCGACTTAGTGCGCGCATAGGAAAACCTCGCGGTAACCTCACATTTTCCTGCGACAAGATGTAGGCAATATGTCCTTCCTCATGGTCTATGTCTGTGTTAAATTTCATCAAGATCGGTCCAGTAGTTTCGAAACCTATTTAATGCAAACAAACCAACATACAAACAAACAAAACTTTCCTCTTTATATTATATTATAAATGTAGATATCACTGCCGTGTTTCGTTACAAATGAAAATAGTAAACAAGAAATATCTGGGGCCACGACAGTGCCCCCGCCAAGATAAGCCAAGCGAAGCGCAAGAGCACTACCAGACCACCTTTACTCAAAGCGTTTCTTTGGTTTTTTGAACACTCATTCATAACTTGGGTTTGGATTATACCAGATAAATTAAATTTCAGGATATGTTTCCAGTAGCGGACTTATTAAACATGTAAAGTTTTGTTTAAATAGGGCTTATATTTTAGATTTTATTAATATCTAAAAACCCCTTAATTCGTCACTGACTCACTGATCAAAAATATTATATGGTACCCCTGAATATCCTAGAAAGCTGAAATTTGGTACGGAAGGGTATATTAGTACACAACCAACAAAATAATTGTCAAAATTGGAACTTTTATCCTCCAACCCCTTAAACTAGGGGATGAAAGTTAAGTCTCTTAAAAAGTACCATCTATGCCCTATACTACGAACTATATTACTTATGTCGTCGTTCGTCACTTGGATTGGAAACTAAATGACGTAAAATTATAATAATTATTTTCGAGTATGCGATAGTACCTAATTTCAACAGGAAATTAAACATAAAGGTTAACTTCTAATTATTAAACGGAAGTCTCATATAAACTTTTATCCTCCAACCCCTGAAACTAGGGGATGGAAGTTTGTATGAGACTTCCACTGTAGGGATCCGATAGTAACAATAAAATGTAGTAAAATAACCATGTAACCCTTTATTGACAACAAAATCACAATAAGTATTTTTAATTTTTTTCGACACATTTTATTGTACTTTATCTTAAATAGTAGTGTACGAATGTCCCTTTATTAATTAGAATGTTACCTTTATGTTTACTTTCCGTTTAAATTACGAAAGAATACTCGGGAAATAGTTATTTCATTATTACGTCAATTATTTTCCAATCCAAGCGATGAAAGCCGACATAACTAACATAGTTCGTAATATACGCGATAGATGGCGTTTTCAATAAAACTTAAAAAATATTATTATTTATTATCAAAAAGATTATTAATTAATTTAAGTGTATAATAATGTCAAAAAACAACATGTTATATTATTAGGCCATAAAACAGTTATATACTTTTTAGTTTTTAAGCTTTGTAAATAAAAAGGGTTTTAAATAAACAACTTAATCCACTTAGCTTCTGGAGAAAAATAACATCTAGTCAAAAGCGCCATCTAGACAAATAGGTACTTAGCTAATAAACAATAGCAATGATGTGTTTTCAAGTAGGAAGTGCTTAATATTACTGACAGAATGTGTCAGTGTTTGGACGCTGTATCACGCTTACGCTTGCCTTTAATAGATTACTTATGAAATTATAGATTCTGGAAATATTTTTTTTTCACCAAAAGATTTGGACAATATTAATAAGTACTTGGGAGACCGAGCTACGCTTGGAGTTATATAGTACGGTCGAAAACTATAAAACATAAATTTTATTTTTTTATTTTATGAAATGAACCAGGAAACAAGCAGACGGATAGCGTGGTGGTAAGCGATTACCGCCGCTTATGGACACTCGCAACACCAGAGAAATCACATTTGTAACTCCTCTGGTGTTGCGACTTGCGTTTCAAGTCCTTAAAATCCCCAACACCCCTTGGGCCTCCGGTAACTTTACTCAGGCGAAATACAAAGCAAGCGTTATTTCACGCTGGTTTTCTGGTACTTTCAGTACTAAGTAAAAGTATTTTTTCTGGTCGGTTCACTGGTATTTACCCAGTTGAGTCGACCCATTCATGTCATAGCGTGGCTCTACCACATTTAAACATAAAAAAAACGTCTGACCGGCATTCAAACATTCGACCAATTTGCCTACAATGCAAAGTGGCTCTAGCTGTACAATGTTACATTACATTTCATTTTCCATAAGTATCAATAAATTTTTAATCATATATTATATAATTTTCTGTTGAAATGAGTTAAATTTCACTGTATTTACCCCACCTCCTGCAAATATGCGACCAAAACCATTGATATCCTGATGAAATTGCTTATATCTAACCTAATTTAATATTCGGTCGCCGTAAGTCATCGCTGAATACCATTCCCAATGTCCTTTATAATAATATTCTCGCTAAATCCGCAGATAACGAGCTGGAATAAACAAAAGGTTCTCTTTTGAAGTGGGAGAATTATAAAATACATGAATACACGACAGCCATCTTACATTTATGTGAAAGATGCTGAGTTTAATGAGAGTTTTATTTATCAAGTTGCTTTAACAATGCCGACTTGACTCATTGTGCTATTGTTGCGTTTCATTTTAAACTGGAGTTTTGTGGTACACCGCTATGTAAATTGGACGCCGGTAAGAGATGGCTCGTTAGTAGCGTATGCACTTAGGTTTTATATGCAAGTTTACCTGTTTCATTAGAAAACGAGGAAATTATTGTGATTTATTTAAAAAACATTTAAAATATCCTATTCTTATTTCTATAATACAATCAGCGTTTGGAATTTTATATAGTTTTAAATAGTTGAAACTGTTTTATTAGGGTTATTTTCTGGGTTCCGTGCCCAAAGGGTACAAATGGGGTCATTATTAGTGAGACTTCGCTGTTTGTCTGTCCGCCCGTCCGTCTGTCTGTCACCAGGCAGCAGGTATCTCGTGATCTGTGATAGCTAGAGATTTGAAATTCACCAGAAGGTAAAATATTTATGATAACGCGATAACAAAAAAATACAGAATAACATAAATATCTACAAAGAAGAGTACCAGGACAGTAACTGGCACGAAATAAACAAAATCGAAAGAAAATAATTTGTTACAAAACCAACATTGTGACATGTGTAAATATTTAATTGATCGATTGATGGTGCTTTTTGGTGATGTATTGTTTTTATATTTTGTTCAATTTTTTTTTTTATTTTCGTATAAGTGGTGCGTTTTTGGATATATAAAGTAAACATTGTAGGAACAAGCTAGGCGACATTCATAGGATATTTAGAAGCATTTTAAAATTCTTCGTGATATAATAACCGTAACATACTTGATGTTACGGGGCTCCGTAACCATAACCGAAACTATCGGATATCCGAAATAAAAAAACTATCCGTAATAGTAACCGAGTCCGATATAAAACCTTCACATAATTTCGGATGTAGACGGCGTATAATCACAATATATATTTTTTTATTTTCCAGCCGTATCAACTCACTAGTTTTTTGGGCCAAATGATTACCTAAGCCTTCCTTATTTATATTTTACTTACATTCGTCATAAACCTAATATTCGTAACTGAAACTATGGGATAATCCAAAATAATATAATATCCGTAACCGTAACTGATATAACATTATACTCCTTTATCCGTATCTGAATCCAGATCTGAAATGTCATATCCGTAACATCTCTGATATAATGCTTGCGTTATGTTTCGCTGAGTGAGTGAGGCCTAGGGTAGGCTTAAAAAACCGACAACGCACTTGTAAACTGGTGTTTCGCGTTACCATGATGAGCGGCGGTGTTATTTTATCTCAATATCTTATTATAGTGTCTTCACCGTCTGTGATGGTCCTTTTTGCTTAACCACGATCACCCTGAATCCGAAAATTCCTGTATACCTTACATGCGACGACAGGTATACTTACAGTTTTATTCCCCAAGTTTTTAACCCGGCAGTTGAGGTACGCGGTTTTCCCCAGCAGCGCGGTGACATTCTTCGACGCGGCCAGGTCGAAGTAAGGCCCGGTGCGCGGTGTGGGCTTCGGTTCTAAGGTGACCGCGCGGATGACGTTGTCTGCCGCTGGTGGGGATGTCGCGTTAGTCAGACTCTTGCCGGTCTCCCGCTGTGCTGATAGCACTGTAACAAAAGTCCGTGTTAGAACTAAATTATAACGAGGTATGCGTTTTATGAAGTTCATCAGCAGGTATAAAATTTCCAAATTAAATGAATCGCACTATCAAACATGTGACATCAGCTATTTAATTTCGAAAGTTGATGTTTCAGAGTACGATTCAATAAATGTGGCCATTTTAGACCTGCAGAAGTCTTATTCAAGCAATTTGATACTTTCATATATTTTTATTAAATGAATGAATAGCGCTCTGGAAAATAAGATAGCTTACAAAAATAATAGTACCAATACTAAAAATCAATACCTAGTTTTAAAGAAACTGCGAAACGTTTGAAGCATTTTCGTACAGCAGCATACAAATATTCAAACTTTTTGTAACTTTGAAATGCACATATATTCAAAACTACACATAAAATCAAATTTTTTTATGCTTTTCTCTGTGGCTCAGGGGTTAGCGCGTTGGTGCTCAATCTTGAGGTAGCGGGTTCGAATCCCGCCATGGAAACATAAAGTTTTCAATGTTCCTAGGTCATGGATGTGTATTATATATGTGTATTATTATATAATAAAATATTTATTATATGTATGCATAGTGTAAAAATCTTAAATATACCTCCCGCGTTCTCTGGTCCCCGTAACACAAGTTTTTGCCACGGGGCCAGATTGATGTGGTGTGAAGCGTCCATAGATACATTTCAAACTTTGAAATGCAATTTCGTGTTTTAAAATTACGTGCATTTCAAAATTACAAAAAGTTTGAATATTTGTATGCTACTGTACGAAAATGCTGAAAATCAATCTGGTCCCGTGGTAAGTTCTCGAAGAACTTGTGTTACGGGTACCAGACAACGGAAATACTTCCGTCGTCAATACTTTTTATACTATACATATTATATTTCAGATTTTTACCGATCCCCGGCTTGAGCACCAACACGCTCAACCACAGAGGTCGTCAAACAAAAACTGTTACATGTAATTTCGTTTGTTAAAACTGTCTAGAATAGAGCATTTTATAGTGCAATCTCGGAAATGCTAGGTTTCAAATTACGCTCGCACGTAGCTGACACACTCAGCAAATGAGTCAGTTTTAAACGATAAACGCTGAATGTTAATATATAGTTTCGCAATTAATATAATAAATTAAAATGTGCCAACTCGAAGTTGTTTCTTAATTAAATATTGGCGCAAGCTGGGGTTTCCCTAAGTACCAGACAATTTATTCGTCCTTGTATTATTGCTCTCGACTTATATAACTTTTAATTTCTGTTAAGTAATAGATAATTTTCATATAAAATTTTTGAAGTAAAATTGCTTTCGCAGTGTTGAGAATGAAATTTAAATATCGCGTCACGTCACTACACGCGTCACGTCACTACATGCGTCACGTCACTACACGCGTCACGTCACTACACGCGTCACGTTACTACACGCGTCACGTCACTACACGCGTAACGCGTACTTACAATTCTTATACAACACCATAAATTTCTAAATACACAAATGGCGCTAGGTGTAGGTACTATTTTAATTTTTCAATTATTTTTTGAAGTGATGTTCCTTATTCACTAGAAGTAGAGTATTTTTGGATTTTAAATGATGAATGAAGTTTCACTTCTGCGACGTGTACTCTGTGAACGTCATGGTTTTTTTTGTAATAAGCAGTTATTATGAACAGCCGACTAATGTTTTTAGACCGGTCTGGATAAGTTTTGAGGGTGCGAAAATTCTAAAGTCTTTTATGTTTTGCATATAGTTTCCGGACCTTTTTCTAAGCCTAAATTTTGATTTTGTGCCATTTTGGATAGTTCCGTTAGTTACAATTTAGGTATTTGTCTTTTTCATCGGTATTGGCCGAAAAGTCAACTAAGGCTAAAAATTTTACTTTCACGATATTAAGGAAAAAGTAACCGATGTATGCATTTTGAGTCATATCCAACAAGGGGTTTCCTGGTATTTGGCTACTATATAAAACATGGTCCCATCAAGTCCACAACCATTATATTGTCTAAAAAATCTTGAAAATCTGATCAGAGTATTAATATCTGAGTCAGTTAGAAAGTTGTGCCACATTCGTCAATTGCGTTTAAATATATTCCTATATAATAGTTTATAATTCACGCGTTATATTAATTAATTGTTTTAAAATTAAATAATACAATATTTACAATAAATATGATGTAGCCGACGAAACTATTCGGTTAAACCACAAATGTCAGAAACTAAAACTAGGCATTTGAAATTGTAATTTTTTTGGTGTTAGACAACTGAAATTTCCAGTGGAAGTCTATTGGATATCAAATTTTATTGTATATACATAAATATTTACAATAAATTGTACAATATAAGGCGACAAAATTCAGCTTCGATAAAAAGCAAGTTTAGATTTTGTAACCGCTGAAAAATGCAAAATATAAAAGGAAATATCGCCGAGCAAACGTCAATGTGTGCAATGTGTCTTGTGTATGTTGTAGTGCGTATATTGCGGCCGCGTCGCAGGACTTGGACCGCGTAGTAAAATAATATTATTTCTGCATTTTATTATTTAAGCCGTTCATGAAAAAGTTCACTTTCACGTTCACTTTGGAATATATATTCTTTTTGACTTAATAATATTTAATATGAGGACTTTATTTGACAATTATGTTTTTTGGAGCGTTTTTGCTTGGGGAAACTAAACACCTTAATTTCTCGAATCGCAATGGCTTTATTTGGCACAAAATTGGGAATTAGGCCAATTTTAGTAATCTTAGATAGAAAATAGTAATTTATCACACTATAGACATTTTTCCGGTACTGTTTTAAAAAAATGACCTTAAGTCAAATAATGCATTAAGTCTCCATATTATGGAGGCTGTCCCAGATATAATACCATTAATATTTTAAACTTTTGCCTCAATTACATCAATTTTGCCACTTTTATGGCCATATAAAAAATCAACCATAAACAATGAATTGCTGAAAACGCAATGGCAGAATTGGCAGAAATGGCACAAAACTTTATAATAAGCTCCCTAGGGACTGCACTATCCACACGCAAAAATTCAGCAACTTTAGAATTATTTCCACTTAGCACCTCAAAAACGGCTAGCGCGTCCCGTCTATTTAGAGTATTTTTAAAAAGAACAAGCAGAAAATATTATGGAGAGAAAGAAGTAATATTGTTAAACCCTTTATTCGTCTCTTGTACATTTTATTTCGAGGTGTATGACATGGTTACTGGTTACTTTAAGACAAATAAAGTCTACGTCATAACTATATGAATCCAAATGCATTCAGTTAACGTTTTGAACCCTATATCTGAATGTGTTTTATTGAGTACTAGCTTTTTCCCACGGATTTGCCCGCGTAAATATAGTATCGGTGATCCCCCGGGAACATTGTACGTTTTCGGGATAAAAAATGTCCTATGTGTTAATGCAGAGCCTAAGCTACTACCGTACCAAATTTCATCGAAATCCGTAAATTAAAATCAGTAGTTTTTGCTTGAAATAGTAACAAACATCCATCCATCCATACATCTATCCATCCTCACAAACTTTACATTTATAATAATAGTAGGATAGGTTTGCTTATCATAAAAAATATATGTCAGCTTGTTTTATCCAATATTGCAGTAATTCGGTCTTTATTATATATCTAATATTTGTTTCAATATAAAGTTTGATTATAACGGTCCATAATTATTCGAGTGAATTCTCCGCATGATGGACGGGGTTATTATCTGTGGCCAGCGGCGCGTGCCTCAAATCATGGGTGAGTGGTCGACACTTGTGCACATCAGCCCGTAATGATGTAAAACATTTCCACATTTGTGGGGAAAATATTTGTAGTAGACAGTACTAATTTGAATTAAAAGTTTCATATTATCACTAATATGACAAAAATTTAATAATTTATCGGTGGGCCCAGCAGTAATACTTGACCAAGGTAAACGTAACGTTATTGAATGAGAATTGTGTAAAAATCTGTCAAAATCATGACTGCGTGTATACAAATTTAATTCGATAGCGTAACATTCACGCCGCTGTCAAATGCTTCTGCTATATATTGTACCGGTAAAATTGGGCATATGTAAGACATAGCTTATTACTTGAGTTCTTTATATGAACACGAGGAGAAACAGAGGCCAACGAGCAGAGGAATCACTGAATGAAGAGTGACTGTCGCCCTTAGATGCTTTCATCCGCCAGGGAAATACAATGCGGAGTATGCAAGGTTTTTTATTGGCTTTCCGAAAAGTAGATTAGAAGCCAGGAATCATTGTTGCAATGGCATATCTACGATCAACCGTTGACGACATACAGTCAACACAAAACTGAGATCGTTGGAGAGCATTAAAAACGCTCTATGTACAAAAATTATGCACGAGTGACGTCACAACAGTTGAAAATGTATGAACATAGAAAATTGATTTTACTAACATAAATACTGCGTTTATGTATGTATATCGCTGTAACAAAAAATATAAACAGTGATTTTTGTTTTTCAATCATAGTGAAAAAACATCGTCTTTTAGTTCTATAAGTGTTTAATTTAGCAACTGATTACTAGACTTTTTGCATTTTTCGGTCCATTTTTATGTTGCCTTTCGCACAATGTTGATCGTGCCTTCCAATTGTCCCTCGCTTGGCTCTTTCTTTCTTGGCTCTCGCATTTCAGTGAATTTATAGAATTGGTATATTAATTTTCTTAACTGTGCATATTATATTTTGAGCTTTTCAGTCGATTTTGATCCAATATAAGATACTACAAAATTCAAGGTTAACGAAATAATCATACTATGATTTTACTGATAACAGTGAAAGTACATCGTTAGCCCAATGATAACAATATCTAATTCCACTATCGTAAATACATTTGTGACTTATAACAATGAAAATAAAGGGTACTGACTATTCTATTCTGCTATAATATTATTAGCATTTTCATCAAAAGTCCATCCTTACAAACTTTCAAGTTTGTAAGGATGGACTTTTGATGAAATATGACATGGTAGTAGTTTTTAGGCTTTGGATTACACACATACCTAAGCTACTTTTTATCGTACCGTTCTTATGTACTCCGTTACGTATTCCGTTTTATGTACCGTTGTTTGTGTTGTAAGTTGCGGGCAAAATCGTTAACACAATTAAAGTCACAATAGCCATTGAAACAGCAATGTCTCTCGAAGGTTCAAGCCATACTGGATTAGCAGTGACGAGACAATCAGATACAGATAACAGATACATTATTATCTTTAGGTACAATGTTACAAGATATAGAAACGCTTGAATGCTAGCGACCACGCGGGACTGCTCGAGCCGGCGCGGCGCGAGGCTTCGTCACACCTCATTGATTCTATCGAGCGTTTCTGTACAATATAATATAAAGTAGCGAAACTCAGCCGTGGCCTTGAAATTTTTACCTAAGGTTGAGCGTGGCCGAGCGGAGCGCTAGGGCTGGTACGTCTACAAAGAAGGCGTTGACTAACTAAAACTCGTTAGTTGTTCAATGCAGCGACAAGTCTATTAAATACTTCTGCTATTTCAGGTTTCGTTAGCGGCCGTGTAAATGACGCGTATGTGTGCATGCGCCGATTCGGGCGGTCTAGTATGAAGATGGTGTAATGTACATTATATAAATAGTAGTTTCTGTATCTTGTAACTTGTTATCGACCAATTCAGTGTGGTTTGAGCCGCTCTGTAGTATTGTTAGAAAAATGAATATAATATTATCTAAAGACTACAGCAAAGTTTTAATTAAATAAGCAAGTCTACTAACTTATATTTTCTAAGGATTTCTTCTACTTTTTAAGTCCATTTACTGTCTGCTGAAGTTAATGACGAAATATTGAACGATGGCGCGTTGATAAATTTTTCTAATATAAAAGTTTCAATGACTGAGAATATTATAATAAAAATATTTATTACCTAAATAACATTTTGTACCTCGACCGGTAATTTGAAGTATCTGTTCAACTAGTCTGTCAACTAAATTTCTATGAGTCTCTCAACTAGTTGTTAGACCAGTTTCTCGAATGCTTGCTCAGCTAATCGACCGTCTAGTCACTAAACTTGTTCTGTTTACCAGTTGATTGGACGGTTGCTCGATAAGTCGTTCGTTAATAACGATTTGCTATCACCATTAACCACTGATTTATTCATTAAATAAAATCACTACTATAAACGTATTAAATAACTAGCTGGTGCTCGCAACTTCGTTAGCGTAGCACTACCGTAAACGAAACTCTAAGAATAAGATATATGTATTTCTAAGTGAAATCCACTGAAAGTCCCGTGAAAATCAGTCCAGTCGTTTGAGAGATTAGCTGGAATAAAAAAACAGACAGACGAACAGACAAAACAAAAAGTTTTTTATTGGAAGTATGAGCACTTTAACATTAAGTGAAAAGCTGTTAATGTAATTTTTTATGAAATAATCCAGTAAACGATCAGACGAATCACCTGATGGTAAGCTATTACCGCCGCTCATGGACACTCGCAAAACCAGAGGAGTTATACTTGTAACTCCTCTGGTGCTGCGACTTGCGTTCCTGGTCTTTAAAATCCCCAATCCCCCCTTGGACCTCCGGTAACCTCACTCACTCGGTGAAACACAACGCAAGCGTTATTTCAGGCCGGTTTTCTGTGAGGTCGTGGTATTTATCCTATCGAGCTGGCCCATTCGTGCCGAAGCGTGGCTCTCCCACAGTTGCAAATAGACACCTTAGTGTATAGATTTCCCGTCTTAGATTGTGAGTGAAAAGTAAAAAAAAAACGATGAAACCCTCCAACACTTCAGATGACATAGTTTTCAAACACAAATTGCTACGGGGTTTACGGGGTTAAGTGGGAGCGATGTAACCAGGGCTTCTTTTTAATCCTTGTTAACAACTCAATAATGCGGCAATAATATGGTGTATATTTATGACGTGATTATACAGGTGTTTCTTCAGTCAGTGACCTAGCGTCACCAGTAAGAAACAATTTCTCGAAAGTAATTGTGTGCGAAAAAATTGAGGAAATAGTTTATTTTTAGCATTTTATCATTCTTGTATACATTTCTTCAAAATATGAGGCAGTTTATCAAAATATAACACTTTTATGCAGTTTGCCGTATACCATTACTTCCCAAAAATGATTCCTTATTAGCACCACTACGAAATGGTGCAATGATGCGGGTGAATTTTTAAACCTTGTTTTTATCCTTTAACCCTCATTAACTTATTTCTCATATGGCTTAGATATTTTTCATCATATAATAAAGTGACACACTTTTTAACCCCTTTCATTTGATATAATATGTCTTGTAGTGCTACAAGGGTGGAGACGTTTTGCCCCTTCTTTTTTCGTTTTAGTTAAGATACATCTATATCCACTATCCAGCAATTATAGACGATAGACATTAAAGAGTAATTTGTATTTATGAAAAACGACCCGGGTAACGCATATAACCTTCAAACGGTGATGGGACGCCCCAGAGGAGGTTATGAAGTGAGTAAATTTTGTATGTGGGCGGAATCACTAAGCGATGCTAGCCAACAAACAGGCTTCTATTAATTAATAGGACTTCAAAGAGTATAATATTGATACTCAAAATATTAATTATACTCTTAAGAGACACTGTTAATTATCACGATTATATATTCTTACCATTCAATATTCATACAATCTAGTTCTAGATAATTCATTTATGCTACTTACGTTAATATGAAAGCTCTCTGGTGTAAGAGTATTAGAAAAGTATAATAGAACTTTTATTACTCTTATTAGATATATTTGTGTTATAAGTATTATATATATTTGTGAAAATAATACAGCAAAGACTAAGGGTCAATTCACACCGCAACAATACGGGATGCCACGCGGTGCTGCATTTTTAAGATGTACCTATCTTGAACTTTGTTCGTCACACAAGAAGATACACGTTTCACTGTAAGAGTTCGAATGTCAAGTTGCATCGCGATGCACAGCTCATGTGCATGTTATGTCAACTGGTTCGATTGTACTCAAGAGATCATAGATCAAACCTGCACCATCTCAAATTCAACCCAAGCTACCCACTCGGCCACGGCTACTCTTCTGGAAACAGCATGGACAGCATGAATGGTTTTGATGAAATAATTTCATTTTAAATAAAAAATGTATGAAAATATAGATATAAACATGAATATGAACTCAATATTAATATCAATGTTAGCTTTCAAAGAAAATACGTCAAAGGGTATATACGAGTATAATAACGAGTTTCAGACTGAAGGCATAAAAGTAAAAATACGAGATGTTTAGAATTACTTTTATAATATATTATATTACATATTTATTATTATATTTATAATATACGATTAGTAATGCAAGAAAAAAAGTATGGAAATAAAATGGAATAGTTTTTGTTAAAAACAAAAGCGTTGTTTGTGAGGCTGTCAATCCTACCAAAAAAAGGTTATTTTTACTCCCAATCCTTCTACTATATAGTGAAATTTTGTGTGGATCGATGGATGTTTGTGATTCTTTCACGCAAGAACTACTGAACGGATTTTAATGAAAGGTATAATAGTGGTTCTGGATTAAAACATACTACTACATTTTATCCCGAAAAAGTACAGTATTCCCGTAGGATACCTTGTTTACGCGGGCGGATCCAAGGGCAACAACTAGTTTGCAATAAAATACCATTGTAATTGTTAGTTTTCTCGATCTCATATTTTAAATATTTAGCTTAAAGAATAACAGCTTATTTATGGAAGATTCAAGTTATCAGGTTTCTAAAGTATACCTGTCCAAGACTTGCCCATCAACTATCATCATTCAATGCTGAAAAGGTTGAAATTAAATAAGAAACTAATCGCGATCATGTTTTCCCATTCCTAATTATTGTGACCCAAACTTTATAATATACCCGGCAGAGGTTGTTCTCTCTTACAGAATTTCTATACGCACCTGTAAACATCAAGTGTGAAGTGACCGATGAAATGAACATCAAAGTTTGACAGGTTAGGTTAGGTTGTATAGGGACAGTTAGTATGGGAAAATTTAACTGTCCTGCTTATTTAGTACTTTTCCCGCAATATTTCCCACCGTTTACACCTTCTCTTAACTACCACGATGACATCAAGACCAAATTTGGCCAAAGCGGTCCAGCCGTTATGGAGTTTTAGCGAGACTGGAATTGCAAACTATTTTAATATATAAGAAGAAGAAGACGACAAGATTAATTTTGTGACCTTTAAAAATATGTTAGCGAGGACATTCAGGACAAAAATAAAAACAAACATATTTCATAATATGCTTTCATCTTATGACCTTCAGATGTTATTTCTATTTCGTGATTAGTTTGCGCAAAGTTTCTCAATTACCCTATAAATCAACGTGACTCGTAGTTAGGGTTGCTACTGGCTAGACCGAAAACCGAAAACTTACTGAAAACCGGCGAACTAAGTATTTTTTCCGGACATTTGGGTATAGAAGTTTCTATGCAGCGGAAATCGACACTTCAGAATTAATTAAAAGTAATGTGTGGTTGTATCTTGGACACAATTATTTTGTATTAGCTTTTGGCCGCTGCTTCACCCGGGTAAATACAGTATCCCATCCTATACTTTTTCCGGATAAAAAGTAGCCTATATTTCGATCCAGAGCTCAAGCAACTACCATATTAAATTTCATCAAAATCCGTTCAGTAGTTTTTGTGTAAAAGAGTAACAAACATCCATCCATCCATAGACTTTCACATTTGTAATATTAGTACGTGGATAAAAGTATGATTTTCATCCTCACTTAACGTAAAATATGTATTCATACATTACGCTGTGGTGAATTCAGTTTGAATAGAGAAGATAAACATGCAGCTACACCACTAAATTCTCCCATATTTTGGTCATTCGTCTCAAAACGTTTGACTTCAAAAATCTGGCCAAAAAGAAGCCTTACTTAATCCGGATAGACCGGACACCACCTAATTCAGCCGGACACGCGACCAAAACGTCTGTCCGGATTTATGATAACCCTGCATAGATGATTCATGTACGGAAAAGCGAAAGATGTGCCATAATAAAACTGACCATGACTGAAATAAACAATATAGTGGACTTATATAAATCACACTGCGACAGTTGGAGACGTTAGCATGGGCGCATAAAACGATATTGCGAATCGAATACAAATTACTTCATTACGAAAATATTGTAATAAATATGTAGTCATAGCATATTTGATTGTGTATAAAGAAAATAATATGAACAATGTTCATTGTATAAAAAGCGATTCATAATAAAATATATTATATTTATTATGAAGCCCTTCGTGATGCTTAGTTAAAAACAGTATCTGAAAAATTATGACTTTGAATAAATCAAAGACTTTTAGAAAGACAAATAACCGAACTAGTCCGGAGAAAAACAACGGTCACTCGGAAAACGGTGCGAAGTAAGGTTTGCGTTGTATTTCATCTAGTCAGTGGATACACCCGATGCTAATAAGTTTAGTACCGCGAATATACACCCCTTTCTTATATCTCCTATGGCATTACGGGTGTCTATGGACGGTAGTAATCGCTTGCCACCAATCAATCCGTCTGATCGTTTTTATATCCTACTACTATTATAAATGTGAAAGTTTGTGAGGATGGATGGAAGTATGTTTGTTACTCTTTCACCCAAAACCTGCAGAACGGGTTTCGAAGAAATTTGGTATGGTAGTAGTTTAGGCTTTCGATTAACACAAAGGATCTTTTTTATCCTGAAAAAGTAGGTACAGTGTTCATGTGGGATACTGTATTTACGCGGGCGGTGCCGGGGGAAAAATCTAGTCTTCCATAAAAAGACAAAACTATTTACAACGTATTTAAAAATATACGTAGATAAAACAATGCAAGTTACGCTTGGAAGTTAAACACAACTGCAGTTGGTAACAGTTGAATCTACCTGGAAACAGCCAACTAACTTCACAGTGCGAAAATAAGAAAAGTTTTCGACGTTGACAAATATTTACACGACGACAAAAACTCACACAAAAGGACCAAAAAATATGAAATGAGAAAGTGTGATACAAAAACTTCGGACTGAATAAATTATTTGCCTTCTCAAATTATATTACAGGACCTTTATAAATGTGTAGTCGATTTTCGTACGATAAATCTTGCAGGTAGTATTAATACTTATCTATACATCTATACAAATAAACAAAAAATTGTCTGTCTGTTTGTCTGGTCTGTCTTTCAGTCTGTTTATTCCAGCTAATCTCTGAAACGGCCGAAACGATTTTAACCGCACTTTCACTCGCAGATAGCTGATGTTATAAGGAGTACTACACTGAACTCAGGCTACTTAGGGCTTAGGGCTTAGGTATTTAGACTTTGCGTCGCTTAAAAGGGATAGAACTAGACATTCGATTTAAAGTTTACTACAAAACTATAATTAAGGCATTTGCCTTTGGCATTTTGGAAGATCTCCAAATCCACTTTAAATGAAATTGATTTGAAATGGATTTGAAGAACTATCTGTCGGACTCTCATTCAAGTATTCAATTAATCCTTGACTACTTTCCAAGTTCAATGTTGTACAAACCAATTTCATCTTCGATGAGTATTTGAATAGAAATTAGTACACCATCCTTAAGACATTTTTGTGACTCATGAGAGAGATATAATGAGGCAATCAAGTGGAAAGTAATTCACAATCTACTAAACGGATTTTGATGAAATTTGGTATGGTAGTAGTTTGGGCTCTGTATTAATACATTGGCTACTTTTTATCCTGAAAAAAAAAACAGTGTTCCAGTGGGATACTGTATTACCGCGGGTGGAGCCGCGGGTAGCTACTAATTCTATAAGACAGCCGTGTATCTTTACTTATTGTATAATATGTACTTGTTAAAACAGAAAACACAACTTATCTTATTAAAAGTATTCCAAGTTAAATTAAGTGCTGGCGTATTGAAAAAACTACGGAGTAACTTGCGATGCTGGAATAAATAAATGTAAGGAAATCTCTTTGAGAGTTCTCCAACTAGTTGCTAAGATGTATTGATAACAGAGACGGCTACCCTAACATCTGTTTCTCGATCTCGGGGAAACTTCCGACCATTTTCCTTACTCAAATCTAAGTAAATAAGAATCAATTATTTGAATCTGTTGCGGTATTTGCGTAATCATTTTTCGGGGTCGTCGGTTTGGCCTTTTATTCGAAATGGACTCCCTTAGTAAGATTTACGATGTTTTCCGGAGTCAAAAAGTCCTTGGGATTAAGGACAATAGAAATTTTAGTCAAAGGAGATTTGTCTTCATCTACATATTATTGTTGGACGTATTTTGGTGTATAATACTAGAGCCAGGGAAATATTATACAGAATAATATATTTTCTCTATTCGAAAGAAAGAAAAGAATAACTTAACCAAGAGCATGTCAGGGCATGTTTAAGGAGGTTTTGTGACTATCAAGGCATGTTAATTTGAAAGGAAAATTATTAAGGTTCCTTTCAAATGAACGGATGACATACGGACTGACGGTCTGCAAAACTATATGGATTCCTTGTAGTTACTACGGAACCCTAAAAATCGAGTCCAAGTGCGAGTCGAACTCGCGAACGACGCCTTCCGTACATCTATACAACTATTACTACTAATATTAAGAACTATAACGATGTATTATACAGGGTCTGTCGTAAATAATGGATAACCCGTAAACTGGAGTTGGTCCGGATGAGAAACTGTAAGAAAATCGTATTTTCTTGCCAGGGTTTCTAACCATATGAAAATGGCGTAGCATTTTATACTTTTTTATAAATACTACTTTTTTCGTTCATTCCGTTGCCATTTCATCAAATGTAGGTTTTTCTGTTTGATTTTCTTAGTATTATACTCCTGAAGACGTGTATTATTTAATTTTCATACAATTTTAGGTGTTTTTAACGTAAACAATTTTCAAAATCATTTTTTTATGCTTTTTTTTAAACAAATTTTTTCTTAATGTCAACTTTGATCATTTACTGTGAAAAAAAAAGTATGGCGCTATAGCTGCCCGTTATCATAATAAATTGTCTAGTATGTGTAGTTTCTAAAAAGGTATTACAATGTGTACTTTACTAGCAATATTAAGTTACAGGAGCGAGATCAATATCAAGGTCAGAATTCAAATTTTTTAAGTATTGTTATAAAAGGTTATAAAACTTCGTCATAATGATCTTATTCTACCAAAATTCTTTACACAAACGTTATTGGGCCACTAATAAGGATTTTTAGAAGAAAAACAGGTTGTTTTTAGTAAAAAAAAAAATTATTTTATCAATAACTTAAACTAAATGCTTGAAATCCCTCTGCCGGGAGCAATACAAGCTCTACATCGCCTAATAAAATATCTTTTAATCCGACGCGCATAGCCGGCTTCTGCGATTTTACTTGCTGCTACTTGAATGCGCGTACGCAACTCTTACACAGAACTTATTGCTTCCTTGTACACTACTTCCTTAATGCAGCCCCAGTAAAAAAAGTCCAACAGGTTAAGGTCTGGCGAACGTGGAGGCCATAAAATTGGACCCAATCGCCCTATCCATCTGTCTGGATATGTATTATTTAAATGTTCCCTTACACGAACAGCGTAATGTGCTGGACACCCATCATTTTGAAGCCACATCTCGTTTCTTATCTCCTGTGGAACGTCTTGCAGTAATCCAGGTAAAGTATTTATTAGAAAATGCAAATACATATCTGCATTTAATATTGCCGGCAACTCAAATGGACCAATGATTTGTCCGTTAATAATGCCAGTCCATAAATTTATTTTAAACTGATACTGCGATCTGTCTTCACGTATCAATCTTGGGTTTTCAAGTTGCCAGCTGTGTAAATTTTGGAGGTTCAAAAAACCATCTTTTCGACACGTTGACTCGTCACTCCATAAAATTTTATTAAAATAACTTGGGTCTTCTCTCATCTTTCGCAGCATTGTGCGACAAAATGTTACTCTCGCAGCAGCGTCCCTTGGCATTAGTGTTTGAACCCTTTGATAATGAAAGGGATATAATTCATGCCTTTTTAATATTCTGTGCACGGATTTTTGAGGTATCCCGGTACGCCGTGAAATAACACTTATGGACGTACCAGGGTCTTCAGCGACTATTTCCAGTACTTCGGCTGCATTGTGTCGTTCAGGTCGTCCTTCACTGGCCCCGCCTATGCCGGTCCCAGGAAATCGTCCTTCTATAAATTCATTGTGCACTCTAATGAAGACACGGTAATCAGGATGTCGAGCATTTGGATATTTTTCACGGTAAACACTTGCTGCTCTGGTAGCGTTGCCATTACATAAACCATAAATGTAATGCATTTTTGTGTATTCAGCCGACGTGTATTGCTGAGGCAGGATGCAAAAACTTCCAAACAACAAATCCAATCGATAGCACAAAACAATGTTTGTAAATGAGAGCTAAGTCGTCAGTATCACCAGGTTCACAAGTCCAAATCACAAGGCAAATCAAAGTCCGATATTAGAAAGCAGTAACAAATTGACGAAAGTAACGAAAACAAGAGCACATATTATGATAGTCAAAATGACACTGAGATGTGTACACTCTACAATCAGGAGCGCGCCCTAAAGGCAAAAACATGCTAACCTTTTCACACACCGTGAGTTTGAAAGGGACAGTGTGCATCTGCCTAGTAACAATGACCATCAATCGTCCTTTTCACGCATAGAGGCCCATTGTATTGCTGTCTTTGTTAGTTTTTTACCTGATGATTCTTTTTTCGAATAAACTTGTCGCAACATGTTTATCCCATGAAACATTTAGAACACAACAATTTTAAATTTGAACACTTTTATTACATTATTACCATGGAGTTATGATATTTTTTTTACTAAAAACAACCTGTTGTTCTTCTTAAAATCCTTATTAGTGGCCCAACAACGTTTGTGTAAAGAATTTTGGTAGAATAAGATCATTATGACGAAGTTTTATAACCTTTTATAACAATTCTTAAAAATTTTGAATTCTAACCTTGATATTGATCTCGCTCCTGTAACTTAATATTGCTAGTAAAGTACACATTATAATACCTTGTTAGAAAATACATATACTAGACAATTTATTAAGATAATGGGCAGCTATAGCGCCATACTTTTTTTTTCACAGTAAATGATCAAAGTTGACATTAAGAAAAAAATAGTTTAAAAAAAAAGCATAAAAAGATGATTTTGAAAATTGTTTACGTTAAAAACACCTAAAATTGTATTAAAATTAAATAATACCCGTCTTCAGGAGTATAATACTAAAAAAATCACACAGAAATACCTACATTTGATGAAATGGCAACGGAATGAACGAAAAAAGTAGCGAAATTTATAAAAAAGTATAAAATGCTACGCCATTTTCATATGGTTAGAAACCCTGGCAAGAAAATACGATTTTCTTACAGATTCACATCCGGACCAACTCCAGTTTACTGGTTATCCATTATTTACGACAGACCCTGTATATTATGATAGCATATACCTAACGATGTTACTTGAACTATTTCATAGTTATATTATTTTGGTTGTGTGTGGTGTCGGAATACTATGTATTTTTGTGGCAAAAACGGATGTATCATTTTATAAGTTAACTTAGAAGTCCGTTTTTCACAGCTTTAAATAATCGTAGTCTTGATTGTACTGTTTTAATTTCAACTCGATACCACCACGCATTCCCGAAATGAAGGTGTTGACAGACAGACAGACGGATGGACTGGCATCAAATACAATTTATACGGGTAGCGTTTTTTCATTTTGAGGTATGGAACCCTAAAAACTTACATAAATAATATCAAACAATTATTAGGTTTGTTATGCAGAGACAAAGTATGTTTTGGTAATGAAATTGAAGAGAAGTTCCCTACTAATTAGAGTTGCATCCCGACAGATTTAACCTACTAAATTTGATATGCATTATTGAATCTCGGGTCCCATTCAAACAACTTCAAACTTACCTTGACATGTTTTTCCGATTTCGGTCTTTAGAATTTAGACTATAAATAAACTTAATTATCTACTGAATGCTGAAAGACTGAAACTTTTACAAGGCATTCAATTCATTTTCATTGAATTCACTTTTTGCTATTATTATTATATTTGAAACCGTTTTCTTCACGTGCCCGCGACGTTCGTCACTAGCTCGATTTCCGGAAACGCGAGGCGACACGAGAAGCATGTAAATAGCACCATCGACAAAGCTTTCTCGTGCTTAATAAGTCTATCCTCTCGCGGCTTTTATGTTGCATGTATTTATAACATGTACTATGTAACATGTAACTAAAATAAATTTTAGCTCGACCAATTTTGATCGTGTCATAATTTGATGCGATTAATAATTTGAATTACAGCTAAGTAATATTTTAACAAGTCATAGTTTATTAATTTACCTGGCAATCTCCATACATGTCTTAATTTATTAAAGCCGTGCGTGCAAACATTCCGAGAGGTTTGTTTAATTAATTTTCGCATTTTGTTAAATGTACCTACATTAATGTTAAAATATTTTTAACACAACATCATGCTTCCATAAAACGGGATTGCTTTCAAAACGTAACGGCTAGAAAAAATAAGGATTATGGACAGTTCTCTAGCATAATATTTTCCTTTTTTACGGTTAGGGAAAGCAAGTCACGTTGTGGCATACCCAGTAAGAAAAAATAGGGTCAATTCACTCCATTTTTAAGATAGCCATTCAAAATTATTAACTAAGCCCTCTTGCTTAGTTCTTAGCTTTCTTAGTTAGTAGTTGTATCTTTATACAATAGTCTCGTATCGTCGCGGTGTGAACTGACCCTTAGTATAAAGTGGACTCTGGTCCAGTGTCCAATGACGACGACATTGGACCTATTTGACAAACACATTCAGCCTTCAAACACTTTTTGTCGCGTCACCACGTCCTAGATAGCGAGATAAGCGATCTGACGGCGAGGGCCCTGAGACTGCATATTTGTTTAAGTAAACTGACGAATGCGTGACGAGAGCGTTACGAAAAGAGTGATCGGGCAAGGCGAACGGAAGTTGAGTGGGTTTTGTACATATAAGTTAGTGAAGATAAAAAGAGAGAGTTACGTTTCGAACATTACTATAGGAGCAAGAGAGAGCAGTGCACGCGCACTTATTCTTTCTCTCTTTCTCTCATAGCCAGTGCATGAATATATATATCTCAGTCAGTAGTAGTTCGTCTGCGCGTTTTACTTCAGCCGTGTGGTCTAAAGCGCACTCGTGATCATTAAATTATTTTTTTGCTTGCTTTTTAATTTTTATTAAAATTTTGTAACGACACTGCCGTTGTTACTTGTTGGTGTGAATTCTAAAAATAGCTTGCAATATAAACGCATTCAGCGTGTTTGTCGTGCACTAGGCTTCGCAATCACCTCCACATCGCTAATTGATCGACCCATCGCTCCACTGTTTACTATATTGAGAGTTTTACTGCCCGTTTCAATAACCTATCTATCTATAACTATTTGATAAAAACGTCGTCATTCGACCATTGGACGGTGTTTTGCGATACAAGTTTGACGTTTCTAACAAATTGTTATTGGTAGATAGGTTATTGAAACGGGCCATTAGAGTTTTGTTACAGTGAAAAGCTAGGCTAGGCTAAGAAAAAGGCTGGTGTTAGAGCCGCGCTGAGCTCTCACCCACCGTCAGCGCCGACATCGAAATGTATGAAATGTCCACGCTGACATTGGGTTACTCGAAAACGCTTCCTACATATATTTCGGCCAGCCCAAATGTTGTTCATGAGCTTTAGAAAATATATATACTTATTACTTACGTATAGAGAAACAGCTTTCATAGAACTATCCAAATTTTAAAATTTTGAAGGGGTTCAATTATGGCCCACAATTTTACCACACAATCGTGGACACATCATAGGTATGCTTGTAGTAGTACAACAACATCAAAAGCTAACTATGTAGCTGTTTATCTGTTCCTCTTTCTTTAATCTGTGCTAAGTTTTTGTTTAATCTACGCTATACTGTATTTTTACTTACTAGTTACTACTAATACTTACTATATTTATACTTATTATTAATGAAATATGAAACCATGGTGAAGAATGAACATGCTTTGTATTTATATTTGAATATTTATTGTTGAACAAGGTGTTCCCGCGGCTTGAACCTCTTAAATTTAGTATTCCACGGGAACACTGTAATTTTTCGGCATAAAATTAGCCTATGTGCTAATCCAAAGCTTAAACTATACAAAATCCGTTCAGTAGTTTTTATGTGAAAGAATTACAAACATCCATCCATCGACTCATCAATCCTCACAAATTTTTCACATTTATAATAGTAGTAGGATATCGACGTTACGCACACGAATTTTACAAAATTCACATTTCCCTTATGTCCTGCGGTGTATTTTAGGTTATTCCCTTTATAAAAATATACAATTTGATACAAAACCATCACGGAATCACAATTTACTCGCACTTGACACCTTGAGAGTTTACGTCAAGTGCGCTCGTAATTTCATTGAAACATTTGAGAATTTCGCAAGAGACTTACCAACAGCTGCCCACTGTTCCCGACAGTGAAATATTAAAAATGTATATTATGAGCAAAACGCGATGTTTGGATAAACGCTAATCTAACTTCTTCAACTTAATATAACTTTCCCTGTTTTGTATTCTCATGAGCATATTTTAGGACGTCGTGAATAATAATTTTATGGTAAAAAGCTATGGATTTGTCATTATTATGTTATCTGATCGTTCTTTATTGAGTCGTTATGGTTACAGCTATTTCAAATAGCTTATCACGTACTGCGTGAAGTTTTATGTCACATACAATAATTTCATTTCATAGTTTTGACGTGATAACGTCTTATAATTCGATGGAGCCGGCTGCACGCACGACAAAACATGACTCATGCGGCGTTACCTCGCTCTGAGGCGTTCCATTTAAGGCTTGAAGTGCAAGCGAGACCGCGGAATCTGTCTCTCTCCTATTTGAGTGAGCGATCCATCAGTATTTTCTTATGACGTTGTCACGTTCAACTATCGTCAGTAAACCGACTTTACAGACAACCGATTTTTTATTAACACTCGATGTCGCCCACGACTTTGTGCGCGCTTAAGGAAATTCCGTAGAACCGTACATTTTTTCACAACAAAAAGTAGCCTATGTCCTTTCTCGTGGTCTAGTCTGTATCTGTGCCAAATTTCGTCACAATCGGTCTTGTAGTTTCGGAGCCTAGTCACTGCAAAAAAAACAAACAAATCTTTCCTGTTTATCTTATTAGAATTGAAAATAGGAGTAGAAATAAAAATCTTTAGCCGCGCAATTAATCTAAAAGGAGACATAAATACACCCGTTGACCCCATAAACAAAAACTAATAGATATCTCTTTATACGGGTACAAACCTGGGGGTCTTGTATAAAATATTTTATATAAAAAGGGAGCTCAAAATAAATTTCTCGAATAACAATATTTAAAAAGGCTTTTCAATTTACATGCTAATTGAACTCTGTAGGAAATTTACATAAATATATTACAGTCATTATTCTTCGGGTTTCAGTAATAGTGTTACTTATACAGTGTAAGTACAGTCAGAAATAAAATCCACGACCAAAACCAAACTCAGTTTTACTCAGATATCAGTTTTAGATTTACGGTCGACGTAATTTTTAATGATTTGGCGCAAAACGACACCCACAACACGCTAAGAAGTAAATAATGTATTATAAGTGTACTAATACGCTTAGCGTTACTTTTTAGTGCGTGTAGAAAACCTAGACTACAATTTTAAAAACTGAGTAACGCACGGGAGCGCGTTTACAATGTCAGAATTAAATAACGTACAATGTACTATCAGGGAATCTAATTCATGAGCAGCTAGAGTGGTCTTATAATTTATTTGTATTATAATAGCGGCATGCAGTCATAATACAAAATATGGCAATGACATGTCAATTTGATATCATATTAATAACATAATGCGAACTAATTATGACAATAGTAAACCTGCTTATGAATTAGTTTCCCTGATAGTACATAATAGTATAAGGTAATATAATAACTACAAACGAAAATGTCTTCGGTGAGTTAAATTTAAAAACGCTTCACTAGCCTTTGCCTTATTTTGCGGTCTGTACTTTCTAAGTAGCAGTTTACACTGGACAGTCCTTCAGTGATAAACGTAATAAGTTTAATTATTCAACCTCACACATACTTTGTGGCTTAAATTGTATTATTTAAGGTCTCATTAAGCAAATTGTGTTAAATTATGTAAGTTCAAGTAGTTTTTATAGCGGAAATCGTTGTAGGTACGCGGAGCCCTTTAGAAATTAAATTCTGTGTTTTATCCCGTTTTCCATTTGAAGGGTTACGGGAAAGTCGACCTAGATCTTTGTAGGCGGTTAACTTTTTTATTTCCTAATTCTTTGTTCAGTCTAATGCTTGACTTTCCGTCTGTACGAGCATTTCTAACGGCAGGGAAGGAAGAAAAGTTTACTCAGTTTTTTGAGAGGCAAATATAGGTACGCCCACGCAGCCGTCCTGGAATTAAATAATTAACACTGGAAACAAATTTAGATCTTTAGTATAAGCAAATTGTTACTCGTGGATCATTGTGTATTTCTTGTTGAGTTTTAGGTAATAACACATAGGTGCTCGTGCTCCGTGGCTTCGTGGAAGGACCGTTTGATTCGCACTCGAGAGAGTGCTGGTTCGATTCGGACATGATTGGCCCCAGACCTATTGACCACTGACCAGTCATTCCTTTGGACTAGGCTGACTGTGTTGTGAGAATGCCGTATATGCTTGGGCAACCATACAACATTTTAAAAAAACCAACTGTCCTAGGTACTACAGTATTTCAAGAATGGTTACTTCGCTCGGAAAATACTGTATAAATCCATTCCAATTTCATCCAATAACGGATGAAAAGGCCTAAGTTTACTCGTGTTTAATTAAATATTTCAGTAGCAGTTAAGTCGCAAAAATATTATAAAACATAATTATAAAACGTGATATCAACATTTATTATCATAATGGATGCAATATGTGAAAATTCAATCGTCTTTCCTGATTTCTTACCTATTCGACAAAAAGCATCCACAATACACAAAAATCCGCACAAAACTTGGCAGATATATTTCAGTTGAAAGTTGTGCACACCATTAATTTTGAAATGTAGAAACTTGCGATATGAAAAAGCACTTCTAAAGAAACACTGCAGAACAAAAGTTTTGGTGAACTGCATAGCTAATTATACCCAGCCTGCCGCGACCTACTTCGTGATCGCGTCGCTAATAACAAACCAACTTAGCGCTATTATTTTAATAAATAACTTGCAAGGATTTAATGTTATAATAGCCGGCACAGACATTCGAATAATTTGTTTAGGGCCAACGCCTGCAGGGCAGTGGCATCGCTTTTGTATGGCTCTGTCAAATGGGGAGCATGCATAGTTTTTGGAGTTTACTCCTTAACCTTTTTTTTATTCACTTCCTAAGTCCCAGGAACTCACATCAAAACTTTAAACCTTGTCATTTCGCGCGTTTTAGCGGTTTCCCCCCCCCGGCCCAGTACCTTCCTGCATGGCGCGTGCGACTTGTATGTGGTGAGTAACAATGCCAAGTGAGTCCCAGGGACTCATACTAGTTATTTGTTTTACGATTTTTATTATTTACATGGATGAATTTACATGGATTTCCAATTATATTTTTTTAATATTTTTTTCACTTACTAATTATTTAAATATTACTATTTGTTGTAGAATTTTAAAATGGCTTCATCGTAGGCTGGAATCAAGGTCAGTAAACGTCAACGAAGACGATACGGATTCAAATCTGAATTCTTGGCTTCATCAAGAACTTGAAGATGACGTTGGAAGTGATAATGATTATAGGTTATTAAGAGATATTTATGTCATTATGAAAATAGAACAAAGACTGCTTACCTTCGTACAAAATGTATGAAGCCAATCTCTTTAGCTTGTTCAAAGAAAGGTATGTCCACGATGCTCGTGGAGGGTCGATTTAACCCCTTACACATTTTCTTTTTTCATATAATATAAGCATATCGTTTTTTATTTATTTAATTTTGTATATCGCCAAGAGTAGTCGCCATTTTCTAATTTTTAAGCATTTTTGAAGATATTAGATAACATTTAGAGACTGATAAGTTTAATTTTGTTAATTTGTGAGATGATCTCAAAAGATTTATCGTTTTTGTTATTTTATACGTAGAAACAATAAAACAATAAAGAAGAAAACATTAAAAAGTATTCCAATATTATGTATTTTATTACATAAAAAAATTTAATAAATAATGTGAGTCCTATGGACTCACTCATAAAAGGTATTTACGTATATAAACTTTACCTAATGAATAAATCGTTAAAGAAACGATTTTCATATAATATAAGCCCGGATATATCTATTGGAAAAATCTATTTAAGTAAAATCGAGTTCACGATGTCTAACGGTCACACGGCGATGTCACACGATGTTAGCCGAAGATATCACACATTTAAGTTCACCGTTCAATATCAAAAAATATAATAAAAATTGACAACCTTCAAAAAACAAACAACTCAACAATTCTTAAAAAAAAACATAAAGTGTAGAGTACAAAGCATATAAAAGGTTATGAAACTACACTATGTACACACTACAGAGTATTTTTATTTTTTGAGTGCACTCACTTTATTTGCATTGCGCACCAAATTTTACTTTTAAGAGTAAACTCCAGTCGTGCGTCGGAGCTGACACACGCACTTTTTTTTTTCGAAAGTTAATAAGCCAGGAAATATTGTTTTTGCAATGGGATATCTACGATTAACCGTTATGTCGTTTTGCGCCTGAGGCTCATATAATAGTTAACACAAAAAGTGAGATCGTTGGAGCGCATTAAAAACGCTCGATACAAGAAACGATGCACGAGTGACGTCACAGCTATTGGAATAAATACAAAATTATTTTTATTAGCTTACATATTGCGTTTATGTACATCATTGTTGTAACAAAAAATTACACAAATAATAAGGATATGAACAGTTATTTTCATTTTTCAATTTTCAAGCAAATCGTCGGTTTTTTAGTCCTTTTTTGTCCTCTAACTTTAAAAGTAAGCAACTGAACTATACTTTGACCCTTTTTCGGTCCATATTAAATGCTTCCTTTATATATTAATATAGGAATTTTGCTGATTCAAAACAAATGTATGTTCCCTATTGGAAGCCAACAGGGAACATAACAACAACAACAACAACAACAACCAGTGAACAGTATCCAGGGGTATCAACTGAAGAAACAAAAAACAATAACCAAGATAATAATAAAATTTACGACGCTAAATTAGGGTTGGGAAAAATAAAACGTATCAGGTAACCCGGCGGTTTGCCGGGTACATTTAATATTTTTCGAACTTCGTTAGAATTTAAATATTATATCTACCTATATACACTTTGATTCAGCTCCCAGGTGACTTACCCATATTAATATTATAGCTTTATAATACTGGTGTGTAAGTAGATTAGGATCCAAACTGTTTTCACGAGTCTTTATCGAAGCGTGTTGAATATTCGAGGCCTTGTTTACCAAATATTTTAGGTATGTATATTTAAAGGTTGTATCAGTCGCATTTAAACATATGGAGATTTTAAAATCTAAATATTCTAATACTTTAAACGAGACAAAACTGTATATATAATCGGTTTCTCGAAAACGGCTGCATGTAATACCATGAAATTTAGTATACAGGGAGTTTTGGGAGAGAAAAATTAATTTGCATTTTTTTCTTTCGTCGTGCAACATAAGTATATACGATACATATATATCGTACATATATTCGTACGATAGACGTTCGATACGTATATTCGTACATAAGTATATCGATTACGGGTGAGAGCCTGTCTTCCATCCTGGGGGGAAAGAAGAGGGAAGTATTTCTCTCTAAAAAGATAGTAGACTGTGTAAATAAGAAGAACTGTGATATATTGGTGTGATATTAGTGTAGGCTCTAGATTAAGTTTTTAAATTGTGATAGTAGGGTTAAGTTGAATGTGTGTGCCGTTGTTTTATTTTGACATTTTAATTAAATTGTGTTTCTATATATTGGAACTATCACTATTGATTTTATTGTTTTATTGACATTTTAAATTTAATTTGTATTGTATATTATCGAAAATTTTATTGGACTTTATTGTATTTTACTGCGTTTTTAAACTGTACTAATATCTGTTGACTTTTTACCAATGTAAAAAACAGACAAGTAGTTACAAGTTATTATGTAAGAAAAAATCAATTGTATATATAAAATATATAAGTAAATAGCAGATATAAGAAAAATTGTATAAGAACTAGAACTAGATATAAGATATGTAAAAATAGGAAAAGAATGTAACAGAAATAGAATTAAAAAAGAACACAACAAGCCCTGATACTGTTAGGGGGATGGAAAAAAAAAAAAAAAAAACATAAGTATATTCAGTATGATTGGCTGTTTGGTTTGGTCTCATAGTGTATAATTTTTGCTTCGTTCAAAAATTCGGAATGTGGTAGATTTTTTTTCTCCCCCGAAACACCCGGCATACTTTATTACATGTTAAAACTTGCAGTCATTTTCGAGAAACCGATTATATTATATACAAGATTATCTCGTTTAAAGTATAAGAATTGTGGGCTTGTATTGGGTAAAATGTTTCATTTGGATAAAAATTCACTTGTATAAAAAATATAGTACTAGTTATAGATTGTGCATAGATCTCTAGATCTCGGTTTTGGCTTATTAAAATAATAAAAAATATAATTTAGGGGTAGCTCTCCATACGTGTGAAGTGGAGATTCCCGAATTAGAATATATCCCGGTCAGATAAATATTTTTGTGATTGTTTTTATATTTTTAAATGTATCAGAACTCGGTTAGCCAGGTACTGTTAATATATTTAAAGGTAAATTCACATACAAGTGCATCTCTCCCAAACATGTTCTTTTTCTACCTACATTGTAATGGTATTTTAAAAATCCACCAATAACGAACAGTAAAACCCTCGTTACTGGAATACTCCACTTCTATCCACTCCTGGTGCTCATTCAGCCGTGAATCGAGATATCGGTGAGGACTCTTTGCGCTGGATACGGAATTACGGACGTATATTAAATGAATTACATTTTGATACCAACGGAAACCTAGGAAAAGCTTATACATTTTAAATGAAAATACCTTATGTATTCATGTACCTTATGTATTATCGCTATACATAGAGTAGGTTACAGGAGCAACATTTTCAGAGAAAGATCTTTATAATACTAACTTTATAAAGTAATAAAAACCAAATTTTATATAATACTAGATGTCGCCCGCGACTACGTGCGCACAAAAGGAAATTTCGTGGAAACCATACATTTTACCGAAAAAAATGGCATATGTCCAAGCCACGGGGCTTATTCTACATCTGTGCCAAATGACATCAAAATCTGTCCAGTAGTTTCGGAGCCGATTCAAAACAAACAAACTTTTCCTCTTTATAATATTAGTATAGATAGTAAAGATAAAAAAGTAACGAACAAATAGATATATAACATTTACAAAATAATTTAGTCTCCACAAATTAATATTACAAACAAAATTTATTTAAAATACACCCCATGAGTATTGAAATCACTTCAGTATACATAAATTACGTTAAGGACGTTTATTGTATGAAAAACGCTTTACATTACTCGGTTATATTGACACTATTCCAGCAGTAAATTAATTCGCGCCGCAATGAATCCGTCAATATAATCCAGCGCCAATTTATTATGGTTAATGGTAAATCACAATTTACTTCCATAAAACTCCGACCACACGCTCCGTCTTGTGCAGTATTTTATTATTATAAATCTAACCATGAGCATGTCAGGACATGTCTAAGGAGGGTTCAGTAACTATCAACGCGCAATAGGTTTTCTTTGAATACCTTCAAAAGTTATTGTCCGATTTCGCTCAAAATAGGTATCCTAAAGATTTTTAGCATGATCTATCACCATGGAAACTTACAAGTTTTTATCTCCTTTAATTTCAAAATGCCAGGGCGGGACCAACTTATAAACAACTTTGGAGGCCGATTTCTCGAAAATGGTTGATTTTGTAAAAATGTCATCTATGAAACATTGCCCTTATTCTAAAAGACCTATTAAACGATATTGCATACAATGGGATAGAATGAAAAATAAATTCTTTCCCACTTCCCACAGTATGGAGAGCCTAAAATATAAAATTATTATTATTTTATGATCCAAAATAAACCAAGAATAAGAGAACACACTATAATTTCACCAATTTTCATCAATTTATATTCATAATTAAAGAAGTTAGAATGGTGGACAGACAGACAGTCAGACAGACGAACGGACGGAAGGAGCAAAACTATAAGGGTTCTTTGAGTATTACGGAACCATAAAAAAATGTCGTACGTAATAATAGGTTTAAATTCTTTGTTTGTGTTTGAGTGGTTCACAAGTCGCACAAATACTTACCTATGACAAAAACTGACATGGTGAAAAAGCCTACACATTTTTTTATTAATCGGCTGAGCAGTAAGTGTCTGTATGAAATTTAGAACGTCATGGACAGCTCAGAATACGGTCCGATTACGCGCTCTGTTCTATCTTTAAAATAAGACTGCGTGCAGCGTTGTCCAAGACATTATCCGCAAGTAGTAACCTGGAACGTGTAGTCGAGGTATAAAGATCCGCTTGATTACGAGATGTTAAGCAATAAACTGAATTGTTTTATCTAGTTAAAATGTAACGTGGGTTCATGGTTGTAGGCCAGACTAGAGTTGTTCCAACGTTGCTTTTTATGTAGTTGACGATTAATTTTAGAAAACTTTGTTTTGTAATTACGATTTAATTACCGAGTTTTCGAGTGCGAGTTTTCACCAGCTGTAGATAATTAAAAAGTAAGCTCTAATGCGTCCAATATTCATAAAGTTATGTTTGCCCGTAAAATATAATAAGGCGAGGGCGCGACCGCACCCTCAAAAATTATCGGGTCAAAAATAGCTATCACTTCAACTAGTTTACAAATAGCTGTTGTAGAAAATAACAGATGATTTTGAAGCGTATTTCACAGGAATACTGTTTAGTAGGTGGCGTGACTTATGTAAAATGGCAGGTGGCTGTAGTGAAATGAAGTCAAATTAGGGCGATAAATCGCGGTACCTCGCCTTAGCGTAGCCTTCGATATCGTGCTCGAGCTGACCGTAATAATATATTGCGACTATAAGCCAACTTCATGTTATAATAATCAGAGTAAAGAAAACTGTGTAAAAGATTTTTACGCTTCAAGATTAGATCGTTTGGAATCGATAAAAAATCGATAAAATTCTGGATTGACGATGATAGGATTATTGATACAATAATTCTCACGATAATAATACGATTAAACAAATAAAATTTTAATCATATTAACAGACTCATTTAAATTCTAACAAACATAATGTCAAAAATAACAAAAAAAGGAATAATATGAAGTAATTCCATAATATTATTCTTACTTGTTACTTTTGAAGTTTTGTGCACTTCCATTTTTTTTAGGGTTCCGTAGTACGTAATACCCTACATAAGTACCCTTATGGTTACGTAATTTCTGTCTGTCCGTTCGTCCGACCGTCCGACCGTCTTCCGTCGTCCAACTCGTACTTGGCCAGTTTATTTCATTACGAACGTTCGTGAATCACGTTATGAAACAGAGCTTAAACTTTATAAGTTAGGATACCAGGTTCTCAACCGAAAACTTCGCGAGAAGAAAAAGGGATATGAGACTACTTTGTCATACTATCTTTGAAGTGTCTCCAACAATAGATATTATTACATAGGATAGCCTCTATTATGTATTCATGAAAAGGTTACCTCAAATTTATCAACTATGTACAGTCGCGAACAACACACACACACAACCACATTTCGACCTTATTACTATAGCAATAAGGTTCAAAAGTGTTACGCTGTTGGTATCGGCGACTATACTGTAGATGATAAATTTGATCTGATATTGTTCATAAATACTAAAACGCTTATTTGTAAGCAATTTCGCAATATGACAGACTATCACAATTAGTTCACAATATGTGGACGCGTTAGAGGCCTAGTTCGAATTTGGATTATGCTTTAAAAGATGTAATATTTTTTTTCAATAAAAAAAAAATGTAGTTATAGAAGCTTGTAAAAACTTTTGAATTTTTGTTTATTTTTAACTTTTGGTTTGACTAAATATTGTACTTAAAAGGATCAAATATTGTATCTATTTATTCGGAATCTCGGAAAGGGCTGCAAGTATTTTCATGAAATTTTGTATTTCCTACATACAAAAATAGTTTTGGGGGAAAAATCGATTTAGTCAGGTCTTATCCCTAGGAAGCTTCTCTTTTTAAGTCATATGACGTTTATTTTGCGTCGCGTAATAAGATAATATTATTGCC
The DNA here is from genome assembly GCA_037179445.1 of Phengaris alcon alcon. Classification (NCBI taxonomy): domain Eukaryota; kingdom Metazoa; phylum Arthropoda; class Insecta; order Lepidoptera; family Lycaenidae; genus Phengaris; species Phengaris alcon. Next base: position 1,919,069 of record JAYRCH010000142.1, read on the forward strand.
TATATATCTATAAGAAGAGATTTCTATTTCTAAATGTCATATCCGGCGTTTTGGTTTGCGTTGGTCTTTTTGCGTTGATTGCAAAGTGGTGGTCGGGTTCGAATCCCGGTCAGATGAATATTTTTGTGATTATTTTTATTTTTTTGATTATTTTATCATTCTACTAAGTTTCCCAGATGCTTATACATTAAGGCTTGTAATCTAGACTTTCACATAGCATCTATAAGTAAATAAAACTCATAATATAGATTTTCGTTAAGTCGGAAGGAAGATAGCATTAAAAAACTGTTTAAAGATGCTTTTTTTCAAGATAGCTGGTAATGAGGTAGCAAAGTCAAAATTCGAAACTACCAATTTTCAAAAGTCCCACAAAACTTTCCAGGTAACCCCATTTTTCTCGACCAAATGACTGGGGTCGATGGGATACAACCTTTTACCACAATATAAGTAATGTACAGTAGACCATCTTCATACTAGACAGCCGGAATCGTCGCAGGTAAACATACGCATCATTTACAACTACCGCTAACGAAACCTCAAATAGCTGAAGTATGTAGTGCCACGCTGCGGGCCGCGCTGCCGCGCCGCGCCGCCAAGCCTTGTCGCTGCACTAACGACTAACGAGTTTAGTTAGTGTGTCGCGATGTTTGCGCCCTGTCAACGCCTTCTTTGCAGACGTACCAGCCCTAGCGTTCCATTCGCCCACGCTCAATCGTAGGTAAAAATTTCAAGGACACGGCTGAGTTCCGCTACTGTACATCCTACTAATATTATAAATGTGAAAGTTTGTAAGAATGGACGGATGGATGGATGTATGTATGGATGGATGTTTGTTACTCTTTCACGCAAAAACTACTAAACGGATTTTGATGAAATTTGGTATGGTAGTAGTTTGAACTCTGGATTAAAACAAAGGCTACTTTTTACCCCTAAAAAGTACAGTGTGCCCGTGGGATACTGTATTTACGAGGGCGGAGCCGCGGGTAACAGCTAGCTATTTATATTGTGCTCACACGCTATACAGTTGCTCAGATGTTTAACCTGAATGCGTGATAGACAATAAAATATTTGATCCAATAGCAATAGTGTTGTTCTGATTACACGTTTGATTCGGCAGCGGATAATCGCCCAATTGCGTGATCGTATGGTACATAGGCTATTTTTTTAGTACAGCCTTAATTATATTTATCGGTCTTCTAATAAGCCCCTTGAGGGTCACATTTTGAGTGCTTTAGTGATGTGAAATATCAAAAGTTTCAAATTGAATTATAATATAATTAATATTATAAAAGTATAATATTTTCAAATTATTATTATTATCTATTTGTTTTATAATATGTTATTAATTTTAGATGTAACATGAGTTAAAAATATAATATGTAAATAAAAGTGATACAAAACCTAACTCAATCAGCACTGCTCATGAATCAAAATAATATTACGAATAAAATCATAATATAATGTCAAAAAAACACATCGAATTCTAATAATCAACTTAAATATTTGTGTATTTGATAGAATAATTTATCATATTGGTTCAATTCGGATTCCCGTTGAAAATTTTAATGCTTTCCCGGCTTAAAATATAAATTTTATGTTTTCGCGTTGTTAAAGCGATTAAATTATTGTTTAAATTTTCCTGAAAGCTTCACAGGTGGACTTATCATTTTAATGCAAACTTTTGAAATTGTTTTAAAATAAAAAAAAAATTGAAATGTTATTGCCAAATTAAGCAATGATATATATTATTATCGATATATTTTAGTGCAACTTAAAAGCGCCCATCTCTAATAGCGCCGAAGATTACGACCTCCATTATGCTTACAATACTGTCGTAATATTATAAACTTATAAATTAAACCATAGCTAATTTTCATAAAAACCAGCTGGAAGCCGACTCACTTTTTGTGGGGCACTGAGGTTCTCTTAACGTTACTAAATCAACGGATTACTTATTTAGTCAGCATAAATCAGAGTTGTACAAAACATAAATTTCAGAACTATATATCCTACGATGGATGCATGGATGGATGGATTGATGGATGGATGGATGTTAATGACTCTTTTACGCAAAAAATTGGTATTAGGTTAGCCTCTGGCTAAGCACATAGGCTACTTTTTATCCCGAAAAAGTACAGTGTTCCCGTGGTATACTGTATTTACGCGGGCGGAGCCGCGGGCAACAGCTAGTATGATATATTTAGTGCAAGAACAACGTGTACTACGTATTCAAAGTCTGATAGTAACATTCTTCTTATGTATTAAAATGGATTGCAATTCCAATGTCTCGCTGAAACTCGAAAACGGCTGGACCGATTTTGCTAATTTGGTCTTAAAATAATTGTGGAAGTTCAGGGATCGGCTTAAACGGTGAGAAATGTTAAGACTTAAGACAGAACAACGTGTGTCGCGACAACTAGTCTACAGTAAGCACTGACTAAACAAAAGGAGTTTTTCGAGTGTGAAATAAGCCAGTAAGCCGCAAGTTAACCTTACGGCCTGTCCACATCGACGTCGCGTGGCGTCGGCAACGTGACGTGACACCGCACTGTTTCACGTCCCGTCGGCAACGTGAAACAGTGCGGTGTCGCGACACGGTGCGTTGCCGTACCGCGCACTAGCAATGTTTGGAACGTCATAAGGTAAACCCGCACGAAGCGGCAGCGGAGCGACGCGACGCGACACTTCTCTACAAATAATACCGCAATGGGGTGCCGCGTCTCGTAGTTCCGCTGCCGCGTAGTGAGTTAAATCTCATACAAAGAGTATTTGAGCGTGTTGCATCGCGTAGTTACACCTCGTGTGGTCCCACCTTTTAATATAATAATCATATAAGCATGCAATGTACATCATTTTTATTATTTTGGTGAAGTACTTAAAATAACCGACCTTCCAAAACATGTACAGTAAGGGTTAATTCACAACAAAACGGAACGATACGCAACATAGCACTGTATTTTTAAGATATCTATTCAACATTTAACTTTATTTCTTACACAAGTCAAGTTGCACCGCGCTTCGTAGGACCGATGTCATATGAAAAGTGTATCTTTTTTGTAGTATTGTCATGGTACGAACACTCTTAGTCATATTCGAGCACAAATGCACGACGCGGTAACGCACCGTGCCGCGATACCGCACCGACGAGTCACGACGTCGCGTCGCGTCGTCAATGTGGGACACATTGACGACGCGACTTGACGTCGTGACTCGTGAGGAGAAGATATGGACAGGCCCTTGCACTCGTACTACAAATAAAAACTATAACATAACTTCACGTTCGGAAAACTATAAAACACCAAAATGAATAACCTATTTTGGGGTCGCTAGAACGTTCAGATATCTTTTAATTCTTCGAGAAGAGCTAAGAAACTGATCCCACCGCTTACCGGGGCACGTGCTGGGATTCTATAACGGGAATCCCGGACTCCCGGGATCGGTAATCCAGGATAGTTCGGGATAATGGCCGGGATTTTATGTGGGCAACTTTGTAGGCGCTTTATAAGAACCTTTTTTATAGACGCTCTATAAATACGCTGCGATGCTGATTATGAATTTTTAAGCTTTCATTTTGATTAAAGTGAGCTAGGTAACCTAAATCTAGTCTTTAATATTTTTCTCAGACTGATTTACTAATCACTAGATGTGGCTCGCGACTTCTCTATACCATAATTACAAAATTCGCGTTTATAAGCAAGGATTTTATTAGATAGCTAGTAAGACTAGAACTATCTATGAATATACGAAAACCATGAATTAATACAGTTTTTTATATATTATCAAGTCACACTTAACCAATATTATGGTATCTAAAACTAAAAATCCCAACAAGAACTTTGCATGCAATGTGATGCCAAGTTTGACAATTGAAGGGTCCACTGCAATAATGATGAATGTCCAAAAACATTTAATTCTTAACCAGTAACGCCATTCGGTCACTTGACTATGTACTTAGAAATCTTGTTTAGAAACTTAGCTATATCGCTTGCAGTCCCGAGATAAACGTGTTTTCAATATTTTGGCTACACGGCTACAAGGCTCAACGTCACAGGTGTTCACGGCAATAACGATAAATGTCCAGCGCGGGCGCCTCGCACTTTCCGCCATCTTGCTGTCAAATCAGCGGTGAGCCCGCGACTTGTTTTGTCAGTCTTTGTGAGTCTGGCGTTCTGTAAGGTTATTTTGTACGGATTTTAGTGTTTTGTTTCTTAATATAATGACTGAGAACAACGAAATGATCAGAAATACGAAAAAATGAAAACAGACATGAAGAATGAGTGATGTTTTGAAGTAACTTCGACTCCAAGGAGATGAAATTGGCGATGACTGCAAGTGTAATCGTTTTAAATGTTTTGAAATGATAAGTGAAGAGCAGAGGACAAGAATAATAAGACAATTTATTAGTTTTGCGAACAGGTATGATCAGGATAATTATTTAAGCGGGCTTATATCCGTATCTAATATACAACGTCGTCGTCCACGAGTAGGTGAAGAAACTGCGAAAATTACATAATAAGTCATACTCTTACAAGATTCGTATGATTGAGGATGATACGTACGAGTTACCGGTGTGTAGAAAAGCTTTTATATCCTTACATGTTATCACTGGAAGAAGACTTCAATTTCTTCAGAATTCACTGACTGAGCATGGCGTTGTCCAAGAAGATAAACGGGGGAAACATGTTAAAAGAAAGCTTTCTAAACAAACTACTGATTTGATGTACAAGCAAATTGACACTCTAAAAACAGTTAATGGTAAAAAATATTCACAAAATGTATAATGAAAACAATCCAAATAACAAAGTATCATACGAAACATATCGCAACTATTTCAACAAAAATTTCAACATCATTCGGTTACCCCAGGATGGATACATGTTCGACTTGAGATGAATTTCTAGCTGAGAAAAAACATTTTGAAATTAAGATTGCTTCTCTTCCTGATGACCAAGAAAAATCTCAGATTTTGTCTCAACTTCGATGGCTCGAAATTGAAAACTTAGCACACAAAAAGAGAGCTGAAGTTTTATAAGATAAAAAAAGAAAAGCTCATTTGAGGGCTAGGCAAGATGTCTCAACAATAGCGATTGCAATGGATTTCTCAAAAAATCTTCCTGTACCGAACATAACTACAAACGATGTATATTATAAAAGACAGCTGAGTTATTTTATGTTTAATATTCATGTGCTTGCTAATTCCTCATCTTGTTTTTTCGCTTACTATGAGAGTATTGGAAAAAAAGGATCAGACGATGTGGCCTCTCATCTGTTTCATTTCATATTAAATTAAATGGAAGTACAGATCAAGACACTTATAATTTTCTGTGACTCGTGTGGTGATCAAAATAAAAATTATACTATCTTTAGAATGTTACACTACATAGTTCACTGCTGCAATCGCTTAGAATCTGTCACAGTTATATTACCGATAAGAGGGCACTCCTACATGGAGTGCGATCGTAACATGGCCTACTTAAATCAAAAGGCTAGGATTGAACTTCCTGAAGAATGGGCCGAACATGTGCGTGGAGCTCGACAGAGACCGAAACCTTTCAATGTCATCAAATGCTCACAAGATGCATTCAAGGCATGGACCGCATTTCCGAAACCGTTTTACAAAAAAACTTGTCTTGTGAAAAAAACTTTTCCAATAAGACCTGTGCGTGAATTTAAAATCCGGAAAGAACACCCACGGCTCATGTTTCACAGAAATTTTAATTATAGTCCATGGGAATCAAGTGTGACATTAACTGTCATTATTGCCGGGCCTTAAGGAATCCATGAGGATTCTTCCGCCATCCAAAAAAGACCAAAACCTTCGGGCAAACCCCAAAATAAATTCGAATTTCAGCCTACAGTATTTTTAATAAATCTTCCAAGAAGTTCCAACCTTTCAGCCAAATGTCAAAAGTAAAATAAATCTATATCGGACTATACCTAGTCGATCTTAGAAGTGACTGGCTCGACTGACTCGAGTAAAAGGCCTTTTCGGCCTAAAATTATTTGAGCTTTATCTAAGATATCATGACCTGAGCATTGACTAGTCAAACCTAGGAGTGCCGGAGCCCTGAGGTTTGACTATTGGTATTAGATGAGTACTTATTCATAAATATTGTAGTATATTTTAATTTTGTTTGTTTTTGTTTCATTAGAATATAGTTAAATCCATGTTTTTCCTTTTAAATATACGAATTTTCCTTGTGAATATTTCCTTTGAAATAATGAAGCATTTTAATAATAGAAACGTTTTATTTATATAAGTCATTATAATATTCATCGTGCGAGCAATTAAGGGGCTAAAATAGAGGAAGACTAAAGCAAAAATATCATTTTTAATTTACTTCTCAGTATTCAAAATTGTTTTAAGCATTTTAGTAGCAGTTTAGAAACTGCAATTCATAGTGAATCAGGAAATAAATTGTGAATCTTCACAGTAAATATTATCCCCATTAGGAATAAAGAGTAAGTAAACATATTTTTTGCTAATGTCGAGATCATAGTCAATTATTGATAACCATACAACAACAAAAAAAACCATACAACCAAAAATGTGGCCGTGGCATCAAAGGGTTCTTAGAAATTGAGCCCAACATGAAACCATACCTGTAATTAAAACTATGATGTATCCAATTACTCTAAACACATTTTGACGACTTAAAAGGTTCGAATCAGCTAATTAGAAACTCCTTATGAGTTCAACATTTTCACCTTTATCTAACCTTCAATGCATTTTACCGATAAAACCAATACAATTATTGAAAGTCGGTGGATTATTTTAAATTATTGCCAATTAGGCAAGCCAACCCTATGATGGTAGATTACCTCGATGCGCCCGAAAATAATTACAAACGGTACAAATTGCTTAAGTCATGTAATACTGACGTCACGTATAATGAAATTCGATTTTAAATTTAGTGGTTGTTGTATTTTTTGAGGTTTTCAGTCATTTTTAGGATTTTGAATTAGAACTGCTCACGTAGGTTTTGTGAATCAGCCTGATAGCTTACCTGTTAGCTTCTAAAAAAGGGATTTGTCCATACTAATATTACGAAGAGGAAAGATTTTTTTTTTCAAGACTCCGAAACTACTGGGCCGATTTTTATGAAATTTAACATAGATATAGAGTAGACTGCGGGGAAGGACATAGGCTACTTATTATTTCAGCAAAATGTGCGGTGCCCGCAGGATTTCCCGTTGCACACACGAGTCGCGGGAAACATCTAGTAGAAAACTATTATAATTGAATTTACAATATGATATTTAAGCTTGTCTTACAAAATTCGTTGCTAAATAAATTCCATTAAAAATTCAAATAAGTAAAAATCTATATCGGTGATTGTACGTTCCCAGGTCCTGTACAAGGGATATTCTTGAAAAAACGGCCACTTTTGTAATTCGAGACGAATCGACCCGAAGGTTAATTCTTATAATTCCTTTAATGTACAAGATATGAACACAAATCTTGACATTTTTAAATAAGAGGACACGCTGAAGCTCTCCAGGAGCTTCAGAAGGGGAAATAATGTTATTTTGTAAAATATTATCGCTGTTAGTAAAAAATTCTTTGAGGATTTTCTTCAGAAAATATGCCCAACGTCTATTTGAGATCAGAGGATAAGATTGTTTTTTCTTTCTTTCTTAAAATAAACAAAGAAAAAGCAAAAGTCTATTGATTAAAATATATTCCAATTACTACGAAGTTGGTAGCTTCTGTTTGTGAGAAAGAAATAGACGCTGTGTCACTATCGCTTTTTTTTCAGACAATATTCGATTCAGTAGCGCGCTCTGGGTCTAAACTGGCCACATTACGTGAATCATATTATAACTTACATATACAGTAACTTCAAATAATTATATTTATTGACAACTAAGCAAACTAAGTTCTTATTATGTGTACCATTTTAAGCAATTCTATTGAAAACTGTCGAAATAGAATCGTTAGAACTTACTGTATGAGCGACTTCTTCAAAAGTTGCTGTTTCATTGTATGATTAAGTGATGAGGCCTGAGGCCATTTTAAATCTGCTGCAGGTTTTTGTATCAATTTTTGACTATGGTAGTAAATTAGAAGTCATGATAAAACGGTTGCCACAAATGCATTCTGGTAAATACGTTTGGAGCAAAGCAAAGCAAAGTAAAGATAAAAAAATCGATCATGTGAAAAAATATATTCAGTGCAATGATTTGAGATGTTGCGAGTTGCGACCAATGTTTTGTTTAATGAAGTGGACCAGGAAACGAACAGACGGTTTGCCTGATGGTAAGCCTTTACCGCCACCCATCGATAGTCGCAACACCGGATAAGTCACACTTGCAACTCCTCTGGTGTTGCGCACTTGCGTTCCTGGTCCTTAAAATCCCCAACCCCCTTGTGCCTCCGATGACCTCACTCACACAGCAAAACACAACGCAAGCGTTATTTCACGCCAGTTTTCTGTGAGGACGTGATATTTATCCGGTCGAGCCGGCCTATTCGTGCCACAGCATGGCTCTCCCGCGTTCAAATTATGTACTGTATGTGTGTGTGTAATGGGTGTTTTTATTTCTACTTTCGGGTTGTAAAAACGTATAAGCGACCCTTCAGGCTTCTGTCCCGGTTTCAGGTTTTGCCGGAACTAAATAATATAAGCGTTTGGAGAGCTAATTTTTTGTCAAAACATAAAAAACTCACCATATTCAGGACACGTCACGCAGATCGCGACCGCCAAGAAGCCCATCAGTTCGCCGAAGCTCCCCGCCATGTTGCTTTGTTCGCTTAACCTATCGCTTGCACCGACATTGTCGCTTGTTTCACTCGCTCGTGCACAGCTCCGACCGGTGTATAGTCATGATGATTAAGATGAGTTGTCTTCTCACATCTGTAACAATGACCTGCGTCAATTGCTAGTTTTTGGCCACGGCCACCGCGACTTCGTTTTGGTAAGGATCAGATCACACCGCGAAGATACGCGACGATACTCGGCGTTGCATTTTTAATATATCTTTCCAAAATTGAACTTAATTCACTACATAAAAAGATACATATTTCTTATGACATCACTTCTTCTTCTTCTTCTTCTTCTTCTTCGTCTTTCCTATTGTCAATAATATTTCATTAATTTTCAATTACTTGGTAATTACTAGCCGGTAGTATAAAATGCACAAAAACCTTCTACTTTCAATTGACAAATGGAAGATATCGTAGTCGCACAAAACATTCCGAAATAATATTTATTCAAAATTTATGCAGGGGAATAATAAAATTGTATATTTCGCGATATCAATAAAATATTTTTATTCAAAGACATTTCAATAACCCTTTGAAAATGTTATAATCGGAGGAAATTGCTTTTCGCTCTCGGATGTAAATGTAATATTTTCGCACATAGATATATATACTATAACTAGCTGGTGCCTGCAGCTTCGTTTGCTTAGAACTAACAGAAACAGAACCCTATTTTTGTAAACGGAACCCTACGATAAAGTAGTCTGTCTATGTTACACCAGCTATCATTATTACAACAGCTATCCAGTAAGTATCCAGCCAGTAAATATCCAGTGAAAATTAGTCCAGCCGTTTCAGAGATTAACCGAAAAAAACATATAGACAGACAGACGGACAGCCAAAAATAAATAAATAATGATTTTATAGTAAGTACTCTCATATGCATTAAATGAAAAGCTGTAAGTTTAAAATAACAAATAGATACTTCAATTTTCTTTCTTTGTATAGATTCTACACTGGATGTAATCATAAAATCGAATCTAGACGCTGATAGGCCATGCTCATATCAAACTCCTTATATTTTATATTACATCGATCGGCAAATATTTTCTGTGCCGCGTTTTACCGATTTAAGAAATAGAACAGGATGCGTATTCATTGGTCTCTAGTATGGCTGTAAAGGATTTCATTTGAGTTTTTCTCGATTTTCGTTAAAACTTATTTTATTCCTTATTTCTTAACTGGAATTCCAAGGGTCAGTTCACACCGCGACGAGACTCGACTCGGTGCAGTTCATTGCAAGAGTTCGAACGTCAAGTCAATCAAAGTCAATGTTGAAGGCGCCGTTCATGCAATGAAACGTGTATCTTGTTATGTAGTGAATAAAGTTTTTTTTTAATGTTGAGTCTAAGCTATCTTCAGAATGTAGCACCGCGTCGCGTCCCGTATTGTTGCGGTGTGAATTGACCCTTGAATGCGTGTTTACTATGTAACTCACACGTCTTTTTGTGGAGAAGTGTCTGCTTACATGTTACAACGTGTATGCAGGCTACTTGCGTAATTATAGATAAGCGAAAAAGCAAGCGTTAAGGTTAAACGCTACGAGAGTGTAGCACTGCTACGGCAACTTCGTAGAGAAGGTACGACGTAGAGCTATGGAGGAATTTTACAAAAATGTATGTCATCTCTTTTAATTTAATAGCATGCAAACCATTACAAAGCAATCGAGTCAATAAAAGTATAATTTAGGTCGTATTCACTATGCACGAACTAAAAAATTGGCAAATATTTTACATTTTCCGACGTAATTAATTCAATCATGTGTTCACAAATTTTTCGTGCCTTTAAAACTCGCACAGTAAATAAATGAATAATATGAACATTTTTAGATAAAAATAAAATAAATATTATATATTTTTTATGCATAGAATACATACTACTATAATTATAAATGTGAAAGTTTGTGAGGATGGATGGATGGATGGATGTTTGTGACTCTTTCATGCAAAAACTGCTGAACAGATTTTGAAGAAAGTAAATGAAACTGAATTAAAACATAGGCTACATTATATCCCGAAAAAGTACAGTGCTGTGGGATACTGTTTTTATGCAGGCGAAGACGCGAGCAATATTATAGCTAGTATTAAATACTGAGAAGTAAGCAAGCTGAAAATATTTTAGATTTCACATTTCATTGAATATTCGTGGAAAATGTTTACAGAATGTGAGTCGAGTTAGGAGTAATGAGAGTCGATTCTAGGGACGTCACGGCGTCGATGAGTATAATCTCGTTAGCTTGTATCGGAGGGAAATTTTATTTTCATCATGCCGTATCCATCAGACTTTGTTCTGTCTTAACTATGAACTGGAATAAATAACTACCTACATACACCTACAGTCTCTGCACCAACAACTACACCCACCACTTACTCCTACACCTCAAACCAACACATAGTACCGATACCTGCGCATACTACCAACACTTACAATCTACGCCTACTACCTACGCCTACATCTACCTACGCTTACTACCTACGCCTACAACCTACAGATGTACAGGAAAATACCGTATTAGGCGGTAGTTGTTGGTTTGACTCAATTGCCAATAATTCTATCACATTCCATAGACAAAGTTTACATATTTCATTGAATATCTAAGAAACAAAAGAAGCCTTATGTTCGAAACTTATAAATTAAAATATGAATTATAGTTGAATTTCATGGATATGTTCTATATCCACGTACTATGTTCTCATATGTCGATACCAATGTAGTTATAAAGAGCTAAAGTTTGAGAGGTTATCCCTACATCCTACTAATATATCCAGTAGATTCGGAGATTATCCCCTGCAGGCTTAGCATGCGCACCCTAGAAATACCGAAGAATAGACAAAATGACTGATTAAAGAAACATACGGAGCAAAATAGTTCTTATTGTATGGCAGCAAGGTCGATGCACCGTGCATGCATGAGAAACAACATTTCTTTTCTTCCCGAGCATGAGCTCATAAAATGGCGTTTTTTGATAGGTAAAGTAGAAACGTTTTCTTATTTCAATGTCAAATAGTCTAATACTTGAAAATTTGATCATTTTTGACAGAAGAAAATATGTCTGATCAGAAATGTTGCCTTCTATTGACGACCTTGTTACCAAGAATTAATATCTATTTTGCAAGGAACTGTTTTGGATAGAATATTTCTTCTTTGAAATTATTTCTTCGGATCGCCATGCTAAGCCCGCTGGTAATCTCTGGATTTGCGGTTGCGGCTATTGCGGTTCAGTAGAGAGTTGTTGATTAGATATAATTTTACTTTAATAATAGCTCCCCACACCGATTTCGGTGACGGTGGCCGTGGCATTGAAACCAGGCCAGCTACGCAGATGTTATTTTTATAGTGCCCAAGTGTGTACGCAGTACACAAGAGCACTCTTCCTTTACTCTCGAAATAATGACACTTCAAAATCCGTCTAGAAGCACACTGATAAAGTTAGTTTAACTTATATATTTGAAGCATCATTGAAAAGTCTCATGTAAAATAGTGTAATTAAATGCGCTTTGTTAGTGGAGAGTTTCATTAGAAAAGCTACACATTATTAAGTGGGTGATATGGTACAAATGTGCCGGTAAACAGAAGTGACACCCGCTTACATAAAGGGAACAATACAAGTTCCGACGCGGTCCGCCTTTGTTGGAGTCCCTTTCAGTTCACTCCCAGTAATGGTAAAGAAATGTTTTGTTGGAAAAATATTAGTTATTATGAATCTTTATTTTACAATTACATTAATATCCTGTGCTTAAATTGTTGGATAAATTTTAAATTACATTCACGAGTCTTGTCTCTTTCTTGCGTCAAGTCACAAAAACAATACTTGAGAAAAAGAATTATAAAAAAATTCGAAAATATGAAGCCTATATTACCCGGGCTATTACAACGAATGTCATTCGTTCAATTCAATCGTTCAAATTCAATTGTCATTCAATATCTCATTCATTAAAATCGTATCTATAGTTTAAGTGCTACAAACATAAATACAAAAACTGCCAAAATCACTACCCTTCCTTTTGGCTTCGACGCGGTCGAGTAAAAAGTAACGTAGCGAGCTCCAACACTACTTGTTTTTTTATTAACAGTTTATATTGTAACCAATAATAATTAAAATATATAAATATAAATAATTTTGCAGGTTTTTAATAACCAGAATAAGTATTAGTTATCCAAAATCATAAACAGAAAAAGTCGTATATGATAAGTCTTAGTTATTATCGACATTGCGTCCTACTAATGCTAAAATGCTATAAAAACTCTGCTAACAGAGAGCTCACTTCCAACTATACGAGTAGTTCGACAGTTGCAAAGATAAATAGATTACTCTTAAACTTGTGGCTGCAGTTTCACTATCGGAGATGCCCTACATTTATAATGTTAGGGGCTCTATAAGTTTTATACATAAAGTGATTCTTGAATTTTTACGGTATACCAGAAAACGAGCAGACGGATCGCCTAATGGTAGGTAAATAACGTAACATTGACAACCACACGACAAGTGAGTTTTTTCCTGGCTTTCTGATCCTCTCGAGGTGGGGAACGAATGCCATTCAAATTCTTTATTCACAAACAAACATAAAACTATTGTGTTGAAAATGTGTGCTCCAGAGTTAGCATCGGTCTTAACGCGTCTTTTTCGGCTCTTCTACTCTTATGGCATAGTCCCGGCATCTTGGAAGACAGCTTTGGTGCACCCGATCCCTAAAAAAGGTGATCGCTCCAATCCTTCCAACTACAGACCAATCGCTATAACAACCCTCTTCTATTAATGAAGATAATGAAGTCCATTATCAATAGCCAGCTCCTACGATAACTACTACACTAACAGCTAACTGTACAGACATACACGTTTCATATGACATCAGTCATATACTGTGCAGCGCAGTGCCACCATGACATTCGAACTCTCACAATGAAACGTGTATCTTCTTGTGTAATGAATAAAGTTCAATTTTGAATAGCTATCTTAAAAATGCAGCGCCATGTTGTGTATCGTTTCGTTTCGGTGTGAGCTGACACTTAGTGACAAAAATTGCTCATGTATGATCTTAAAATCAATTCAAAAATTTGATATGTTAGTATATCAAATTTTTGAAATGATTATTTATAACTTACGTTCGTAATATAAAAAAGCGGATTTTTTAGAACGTAAGTTTGTATGAATAAGCGGAGATTACTGTGAAGATATTATGATAGTGATAATTATATAAGGCATGCAAATGTAGTATCATTGATGAATAATAAAAATATTCAGTATTTTCAATATATATAGAAAAAATCAATAAACTTATGAACGTTATGCTTTCTTTCATGAAACCAACAAAATACACGAAAATGTTATGTAAATTTCAAAATCTTTGCGTATTGACAAAATACGTTTAACATTTTAGTGTAAATAAATTCACAATTTATTCAATTTGCACGATAATCTCGCTAATCTAAATGAAGGAATCAAAATAACTCAGAAGAAATAAAATCCCCGTGATTACTCAAAGAGTTCCCAGCCTTAGCTTTTTTCGATCCCTCAGGATGTTAACGCTGGGGAAACATGATTTGTTTCGCTCCGATGCTCCACGTTTCTAATGAAATCTTTTAGAAACATGTTAAAAATATTCCTCGGAATTGGTACGTTTCAGAAAATCAAAGACGAAATTGAGACTTTGTTTGTGTTTCATTTTACGAGAAAATCATTTTCCGCTCTCTAATATAAGGCTGCTCTTTTTGTTTTCTCTAATATTTCATGAGCATGAATTATAAATGAAAGGTAAATTGAATTTCGTTTATTACATAAATGTTAAAATAAGGGCAAACATTAATTGTTTTCGATAAAATAGGTAACAAATAAATTTTATTTCTCATTCCACATTAATTTTATAATATTTTAGAAACTAACTTCAAGTTTCTTCACTTTTTTTCTGTTTATAGGTTTTCAATTTACGTGACGCCAATTTATACCATATACAATATATACCATATCCATCCATTACACATCTAATTTACCAAGTATTTAGTCCCCTTTATCAAAAAGAACTATTCCCGCATGTTTCGTAGTCACTGGCTTAAAGAATGCCTGCAAAATAAGTAACATTGGCAAAATACCAAATTGAAGAGATAAGTCTGTTTATTTAAGTTAGATAAGTACGAACAAGCATTGCTTTAGCTTATTATATCCAGAAACGTTATGCTCGTGGCATACTTGTTTATTATTTGAATGCGAAATCATTTTACTAGAAGTTGCCCGCAACTTTGTGCGCCCAAAAGGAAATCGGAACCGTACATTTTATCACACTAAAAGTAGTCCTTCCCCGTTTTCCCTCTATGTGTGTGCCAAACATCAAAATCGGTTTAGTAGTTTCGAAACCTATTCAATGCAAATAAACAAACATAGATACAAACAAATCTTTCGACGACCTCTGTGGCTCAGTGGTTATCGCATTGGCGCTAAAGCCGGAGGTCGCGAGTTGCAACATTAAATATGTGTATAATATAATAAAAATCTTAAATATAAGTATAGTATAAAAAGTATTAAATATATTTCCGTTGTCTGGTACCCGTAACACAAGTTCTTCGGATACTCACCACGGGACTAGACTGACGTGGTCTGAAGCGTCCATAGATATTATTATTATTACCTTTTTATAAATTAGTATAGACAAAATAATATTATTTTGTAATCTGACTATAACATGGCAAAAGTTACTGGTCAGCTTTATTAACAGTGCAGTAAGTTGAATATTTAGCAGACTGACTGACTCTGAAATTTGTAAATTGGATTGAAATATCCTATAGAAAAAACATACAAATATTTTTAGCAAAGCAAATGAGTACCAATGCAAACCACATCAGAAAAGACAGAGTATCTAATATATAAAATTCCCGTGTCATAGTGTTGGGGACACAGTCCTCCGAAACGGCTGGACCGATTCTTATGTTTTTTTTGCATATTTGATAGGTCTGCGAATCGGTCGTAATCTATTTTTTCAACCCCTAAATGATAAGGATGTCCCACTCCTAAATAATTTTTTTTATTTTTTCGACATTTTTTTTTTATTTTTACATGACGCGGCATTAAAAATACATACAATGGCAAAACAACGATTGCCGGGACAGCTAGTAATATTATAATATCTTTACAAGTATTACTTACTCGACTACGGCGAAGCCAAAAGGAAGGATAGTGATTTTGGTA
Organism: Phengaris alcon alcon; assembly: GCA_037179445.1. Taxonomy (NCBI): domain Eukaryota; kingdom Metazoa; phylum Arthropoda; class Insecta; order Lepidoptera; family Lycaenidae; genus Phengaris; species Phengaris alcon. The sequence continues at coordinate 1,935,010 of JAYRCH010000142.1, forward strand.
GTCTATGTATGTATGTGTGTTTCATCGTAGCACCTAAACTACAGATCCGATTTTAACTTGGATCACTAAACCAAATATTTTAACGAACGAGGTGTCACAAGATTCGTAGTAATGGCCCGGCTTACATAATTTGCGTAAGCGGGTTAAAGTTTTTAATTTTTGATTATAATACTCCAAAAACTACCGAAAAACTATGGGAATAAACTGGTAACTTTGTTAAGAAAATCAAAGAAAGAAAAAAAATTACACTATAATGCTACAAATTTAAATTTCACTAATTTACCGTGCAATAAAGCGAATTCAATGACACATAAATGTTGTCGAATTCAATATTTTTGTTTACGTTTAAATATAAATTAGATTAGAACAGACTATTTTGGAATCACCAAAACTGACGAAGGTAATATCAATAACTTAAGATATGGGCTTTAATTTTTCAAACTTTCCTAATTTATAGCTGTCTTATCCGTGAATTCGCTGTTCGCAACACGATTAACATTAAGATGGAGCTGACTGACATAAATATTTAATTTTGTACCATCAACGAGAATTTCGGACCACATCGAATAAGCGCAACATTTTTGTGCCGCTTAGTTTCGACAAAAAGAATAATAAATATACCGATTCGTCGTAAAAGTAAGCCTGAAAAATAAAAAAATCTTTGCAGTTTACTATACAAATGCGTAAAATGGCACACAATAATATAAGAATTGTTTAATTATTGCCAAATAAGATTATGCATAATAAATAAAAATAAAGAGAATAGTTTGAAGTTACTAGCACAGATTAAAGAAAGCTAACGTTAGTATTTTTACTCTGTGGTTACTAGTAAGAACAAGTTCTACAATTCATATTGCTTTATGATACGCAACGGGTTGTGTGCTGCATAGAACTGAAAATTGGAGTTCTTTAAAACCTTTTTTCTCAGTATGAGGTCGTATTAAAAAAATCCTAAAAAAATATATATTATAAATTTTTTCAGTATTTTAAGTAAGACAAGACTCAGGGGAAGGTCGTTTTAGTTTTTGCAAATTCTCTAATGTCTCAAATATTTATAGTGATTTTTATTCGCTTTCAATACTCTCCGGTCGGCGCGATACGCCCTTGCCGCCTACAAAATTACTATGGGACTTGACGATCGAGGTCACTGGCGTTATACAGAGTCTTAAGGTGGCATTCCGATCTTAGCGACCGCGAACGCGTCGCGCGACCGGTGTACTTGGTCAGAGGACCTGATTCGCTCTGATTCGCAGGTCGCGGTCGCTAATATTGTATTTGTATACCTTAAAACGGTCACATCACAATCGTTCAGAATCAAATACATGAGCAATATGAATTGAAGAAGTTGCTATTTACACCTCCTGTTCGCTGGAAACAGACGACATTGTTATGTTTTGTTTGTATCAGAGAAATATTTTATACCTGGCCCAATCGTTACTGCTCGACTTGGCGGAAACTGTTTCATACGCGCACCTGAAACAGAAGTTTACTTAATAAGAGCGTTGTTGAAATAGTTTTAATGTTAATTTTGCAAAGTAGAACATTATTTACATAAACGTATAAACGAAAACAAAAAAGCTTAGTCGATATAAGCATGTTATTAGTTTACTAGATATTGAGACTAAAATTAGGCTTAGAATTTTTGTGATACATAAAATACAATTCAATATAAATAATCCTAGACAAGACACAAAGTCGTTTGACACTTCGGCGTTCACGTTTTGTGACGGCACAAAACCTAATGTCATTTGGGTTACATCGAATCTAATTTAATTTATCCAATACATTGATTTAAGAAGAACCTTAGTTTTTTTTGGATTAAGATCGAAAAAGCCGATGAATCGCTTAAACACCAGAGTTACAAGAGCGTTTTCGGTCTCTAAGGCCCTAGGTCTCCGGTATCCTGGTTAGAGACAAGACTGCATAATAAAATATAACAATTTCCCATAATGTAAACAATAATTTGTATCGTACATAATATCAAGGTTTTCACGAAGTTATTACGAGTATATTGGCAGGGGAGTGTCCTAGCTTAATAACGACATACGGAAGAAAGTTTTTGTAATTAACGAATAAGAGGAGTAAACAAATAGGTTAGACGTCTGGAAAATTCATATTGCAAATTAGTCTACTTTGTGGTGTGGTTTGTATTACACACCACGCTAGTCTGGCCCCGTGGTAAGCATCCGAAGAACTCAGAAGTAACACATTACAGGCACAAAATACACACACACTGACGGTTTGATGTTAATTTAGAAGTTGCAATTACATTGTAATTTAAAAAAAAAACTTACCGTTGTTATTGCACTCTAGTATATACGTTTCTTAATGCATTTGACAGTTCTTTGTATTGTAATATTACCTGTGGAAGACCCTAGTTACCTGATACAGGCGATAAGGTTACTAGCTTCAGTTCTACTTATTACTATAAACGTTTTTTGGAACTTAACAACAAAAAATGCTGATATAATTCTCGTTCAATTCATGCAATCGTCAATTCTATAATCTTGTAAATATTATATCTTAGGCCAAATTGAGGTATGCTGTTGTTACGGTGTTGAATTAATCCAACTTTTATTACAAATGTGAAAGTTTGTGAGGATGGATGGATGGATGGATGTTTGTTTCTTTCTCACCAAAAAACTACTGAATAGATTTTGATGAAATTTGATATGGTAGTATTTTAGATTCTGGATTAACACATAGGCTGCTTTTTATCCTGAAAAAGTACAGTATTCCCATGGGATACTGTATTCACGCGGGCAGAGCCGCGGGAAAAAACTAGTAAAAATAAAAATAATAAATAATACGTCTATAAAAGCTAATTTTAAGCTACACTCTAATCTTCCTTACACTAAGATGAAATCCTACTACTATCATGGTCATCGGTGGCATTAGTTATCGGTGGATTAATTTCTTTTCCAATTTCATATTTATAAAAACCATAAAGTGATACTGTGTACACAAAAAGAAACAAATTAGGTGAGCCGAGTAAAGAAAAATGATTGATGTTCACATGAGCGGCTGAAACCTTTTTAGGGCATAAATCTTTAACCCTTTCAAACTTCAAGAGAATCGCTTACAGGCGTAACTTTGCTCATTTCAGATTCATACAAAACATATATCGTATCGATACAAGAACTACCATAACGAAAACAATGAAGTTAAAGATAGCTAACTTTTTATGGCTTCGAAGACATTGTTTTTATTCAAGCATTGGCTCATGGCTCCGATTTCCTCCATCATAACCCAACCTTTGGATGTCGTCCAAATTGTACGGCCATATATCTTGACAAGTGACCGAGCTTTACACGTAAAATATTCTCGTAAAGATGATGCAGCAATATGCACGGACTCCATTTAATCATCGTTTATTATAATATTGCATCATTTTTCTTTGCACATCGCCTCATATGGGCGTTATTGGACGGGTTGCAAATGCGCAGAAGGCGTACTGCAATGTTATTGAAATATGCAATATTACCTCAGCTCAATCGCAGATTAAACTATACTTTAAGTTTTCTCATACTGCTAAAAAAATAACAGAAATATATTTATTTTCGTACGTTAAACTTAAGTAAGTATATAATGTTTATAACGTTATGTTAAATCAATTACAGATTATTTGAGCACATAACTTACTGCTGTAATGACGTTTAGGTAAAAAAATTAAAGCCGAAAGAAAAATCTACTAAAGAAAGTACGAACCTTCACCGCTGTAGCCATTGAACTCAAACTAACAGCTGATTCTCCTATAGCCGATTTTTAAACATATTTTTTTAGTAAAAAGGGTTTGAAATCAACTGTGAGGTTAATCAACTGATAGTAGTGGCGAAGAATTTTTTCATTACTGTTTACTAGATATTCTTTTTTGTTTTTAATTTTTTTTCTTCCCAAACGTGTTTACATAAGCAGTTAATCATGTGCCTAAGGTTACTGTAATCGATTTTACACTCTATTTTTCTGCAATTGGTATAATATAACTTTATTTATTAGACTGTAACTCAATAATAATTCTGCAGGCAAACATGAAAACACATGAAAACCGTTCATATTCCCTTCCCGCTTATGTAATGCGAGTCACTGAACTGTCCGTTAGTTTAAGTCTATGCATATTGGTCTCCGACTGAGACCAATGCAGAAATTATTGCCACTTTGTAAACGATTGAACACAAAGCATTTAAATGTGACACTTCATTGTTCAACACAAATGTTACAGTGTGATGACTTAAATTATAAAAAAAATCATCAGTTAAAAATGTACTTGCATGTTAAATTATTATGCTTGATTAACTTGCTTAGGGTGGGCCTAGCAGAAACATTTGGCAGCGGTGTAAACGTAACGTTATCGAATGAGAATTATTTGAAAATCTGTCAACAGCGCCCATACAAATTTCATTCGATAACGTTATGTGTACCGTGTACGCCGCTGTCAAATGTTCCTGCTAGGCCTCCTGCTTACCTACGACGACGCTTCTGTCCGCATAAAAACCGCTAGATCGAAAATGTGATAACAGGTAAGTTGTTAAGCGACAAAAATCCTACTTATACTACATTCAGAAGCCCAATTCTCGTAACTATTTGTGATCATAATCCTGTTTCGGTCCGCGCGCTGTATCGCTCGATCACGCGCGATAGATGCGTGTGTGAATGCGACATGTCGCGGATTGAAACAGGATAATGATCACAAATAGTTACGAGAATTGGGCTTCTCTTTCAATTTAATATCTTTGTAAACCAAAGACAACACGAAAATGCTACCTATTTACCACCTATTTATGTGCCGTAAAGGAATACATATTTTGTACACAAAATATTAAATTAGATTGCACAAAGTATACAAGGTTAGTTAAGATAAATGAAGTAAATAATATAAATGTAGGTAAATGCATGATATTTATCATTCGCGACAGATTGGCAAGTCATCGTCGCTTATCCATTGAAGCGGTACCCTAAATGACACCATGGGCGTGACTACAAAAAGTAATAGAGGCATTCTTCTTGTATAAATATAAGTATGTAGGTATGCTTTATAGGGTTCCGTACCCAAAGAATACTTAATAATATATAAAATTTAAAAACAGTTATCTCCGAATTCTCAAGCAGTGAGTTATCTGATGATGATGAATTATAGCTAAGGTCTCGATCATGTCAGATTTTAAATTAAAAAAAGGTGATCAAATCAGTTCATCCGTTTGGGAGCTACGATGCCAAGGACAGATACACAGATTTATATAACTTCAAAATACGTGATTTTTGCCGTTTTTACGGAATCCTTCGTGCGCGAGTGCAACCCACACTTAGCTAGTTTAATTAAATAGCTGGCCACCCGTAGCCTCGTATTCCATCGTTGAAGTAGCAAGACCTTTGATTAAGGAAGCAGATCAAACAATGTTTAAATGTCATCGTAGAGCACTTGAATTGATAGCATGATTTTTTGGTCCGTTTATAATTTTCTCGCTGAAAATGAAATACGAAAGTATCTCAATAATTTACGTTAACAGTATTCATAAAACAAAATTTTCATTAGTCCTAAAATTTAATGCAATAAAAAATGAATGCAAAAATAAATTCATTTTTGACGTTTGATTATAAAGTGAGACGTGAAAATTAAAAATATTATAATTTGTCGAAACAAATGAGCGGACGTTAAAGTAATGGGGCAATCGCTCTCCGGCACTAATCTAGGAGTTCATTTCGTTCCCCTTTACCAGCTCATAATATTTTAGTATATTATATTTTTGGTATAACTTTGCATAAAGTATTGAATTAAAAAGTTAATTATTTTCAAAACTTGACATTAAGCAATATATTATATAGTATGGCTTTTGTATGTATACCAACAATGAGGCTGAGCTGATTATATAATGAAAGACATTGCTGAGATTTTCTGTAGCAACAAAAAAGATTAGAAAAAAACTGTAATTTTTTAATTTTAATAATTTTGCACCTTGTGCAAAAAAGAGACCTCCTCCTCTCTCCTTGTTGACTTGCCTTGTGGCATTTTCTTCCAGTCAGCCCGTCATACAATTTATTACTGACAGTTTACAACTCAACATTATATTATTAACCTAAAGTTTGACAAACAATAAAATACATTACAATATTAAACATACCTAGCCATAAGTATAAATGTAGATGCGAGAATTTTACTATGATAGAGCGCTTTAAACAGTAGGTTTATAATATTATATAGGTGGGTATAAATATTTTTTATTTCTACATTTACAATATAGTTTTTCTTTACTTTAATCAACAAATAAATGCCAAAAACATAAAAGCGTAACCACAATGTTACATGATAAGTCGTAACTTCGAATTAGTTCGGAGTCGTTTGCCCGAAGGTATGGATATTTTGATAAATTACAAGACCTTGTTATACCCTAAAAAGGCACATTACTGACTACTGCATGATGACTTATTATTATAGTTCAATAATAGTAGCTATGCTATAAGTTTTAGTAGAAGGATAAAATATTTATAAATAGATAAAATCTTGTAAAACAAAAAGAAATAAACACAAAAATATTAGTCTGACCGGGTCGAATCCCGGTCAGATGAATATTTTTGTGTTTATGACATGACCCGAGACAACAATTTGCCAACATCGCAAAAAGTCCAACGCTATTCAAGCCGCCGACCTGATTTGAAATCTATAAATCGAAGTCACTCATATCCTATTACAGGACGAAAGAAAAAATTTCTACCCCAAAACTCGCTGCATATTTAGTTTCACATTTCATGAAAATACTTACAGCCGATTCCGAGATCCCGATAATGTGTGTACAAGATTGGTTGTATAAAGTATAATATACTTTTTGCACGCATTAGGCTAGCATGGTGCAGCAGCTAACCTCGAGGGTAACCTCGTCACATCAAGAAGAGACATGAGCTTCAGCAGTGGGAACGTTAATAGTTCATGATTTCAAAGTCAATATTTTTTACTCAAAATTGGTATTTTCATACACTTTCTGAATCTCTATTCCTACCATCGGTTTGGGAACTAGCCCGGCGAGAAGAACCGGCGGAAGAAACTCGCGCGGGGCCATCTTAATAATGATAATGATGATCATGATCATTGTACTTGGAATAAAATATTTATGATTTTCATTTGCGTAGGAGCAAGACGTATAAGTAGTAATATATTATGCCCGTGTTATCACGTTTGCAACGTTTTTCTCATTCATATCTTGCACTTGGAATTCCGAGGGTGTTTGCAATTTTAAAGCATTTATTTTGAAATTGAATTGTTGTTTTGAAATATTATTATTTTGTACTTTATCGCAATACATACACAATTTCAAATAATAGACAATGGTTATTACAATAATTATGTTCTTTGACGATATTATGGTATAGATAAAAACGTAAAAATATTTAAAATTATGGCAAAAACATTCCGCTGCGCTTATATAGATAACGTCAGTTTTAATATCAATATTCGACGTAATTCGCCTTTAATAATTTAATAATATTGTATAATATTAACTGTATTACCTTGTGGAGCAAGGATCACCAGACTGCTAGCCGAACTTATTCTGGAACACGCAACATAGAACTGTCCGTGTGAGAAACAGTACTCTCCTAAGAGAGACCTAAGTCTATTTATTGTGGCTGTGTTTTAATTTTTGGGAGTCAAATTGGCACGCGCACAATATAACATTTCTATGGGCTTTGTCATGAAATTGGTGACATGAGGGTAAACTGCGTTAGTGAGTTCTGTAAGTTATGTCACCATTGTTGCCAAACTTTGCGGAGTAGTAAGTTTACCACAAATTGTAGGGTAATCGCCTTTTCCTATTTTCAGAAAAAAATCATAAAACTGTTCAGAAAACTGTTCAACTCTCAAATGGACTCGTATGTTTTTTCTAAACGAGCTTTTGTATGTGACTCCACATGTATGATGACTTTAAACGCGACTTGTATTCACTCGTGTGTCCCTGGGTACGACGAGTATCAAAATAAAGAGCTTGAAGTGAACATTACAAAAATATACAAATAATATACATTTATATTTAGTAAAATGGTCAAGCATGAGTCTGACACTGAATAAAATACATTCATACCCCTGTTCGCCTCTTTAGGGGTTGAATATTGAAAAATCGTGAAATAAATGTTTACCTATTTTCTTTTAGGACTGCATTTACAAAGTTCCAAGCCAAAATGCTCATTTTATATTTTTTCCCATACAAAGTTTAATACACTTTTCACCAAGTAATAGATCGAATTTTAGAAAATATTGAATTAGAGTTTTAGTAGACCATGTCAAAGAGCATTATCACGAAATTTTAAACAGATATGACCACAAATTCAAAGTTACATACAAACGTTGATACCCCTTTTTACCGGGGTGAGTTTCGCAAAATACCTTCTTAGTGGACTTATACACGTCACAAAAGAAAGCCACGGTCCAAATATTACGTTTCTAGCTTCAGTAGTTTTGCCTCGGCGTTGGTGAATCAGTCAGTCAGGACATGTTACTTTATATAATAGAAGAATATCTGAGTATCCGAGCTTTGCTCGGAGCTCTAGTAGATAAAAAAAGAATCACAAAAATATTTTACCAGAATTCGAACCCACCACATTCTGAATTTCCGAAAAACGCGAAAATTAACCAAGCTGTCAATCCGCCTGTCATTATAGAGTTGAAATTATTGATTAGTATATTGTTGCACGACGAAAGAAAAAACATAATATATAACATAAAATGCACAGTTTACCAGAGATAAAACCTAGTTTCACCGATTTTTATCTCCCAAAACTCCCTGCGTATTAAAATTCATGTAAATACTTGCAGCTAGCTAGCTATATTTATTTGTATGTATAGTAGTAGCTATACATACAAATAAATAAAATTGAAGTGTCTGTCTGTCCGTCTGTCTGTATGTTTGTTCCAGCTAATCTCTGTAACGGTTGGACCGATTTTCACGGGACTTTCACGGGCGAAATAAATAAGATTCTCATGTAGATTAAAACATTTTTCATAACAAGTAAGAAACTAATTAAATTAAGTATTAATGAATCTGGCTGAGTTTTAAATAAATATTTTTGGAGAGTAGACGTTAATCTAGTATTATAATTAAATAATCTAGTTCTGTCTGCAAACTTTAAAGATGAATTATTTTAAGAGCATTGTTTTTGTAGTCTGAGATTTGTTAAACACAAGTTATATAACAATCATACAGTACAGCGATTTACAGTAACTAGAAATTAGAAATGATGATTGTAGATTATTAATAGTCGTCATTAAATATCTTATGTTTATTGACGCTTTCATACCACGTCAATCTGGTCCCGTGCTACACTGCCTTGGCTACACTGGTCGTCATATTAGAAAAATCTACCGACTTAAACGTGTCGTGATTGCAAAAATACAAAGTGTAGCCGTAATATAACGGACTACGGAACTCTTGCAGTCTCTTGAAGCTCTGATAAACGTGAAAGACGTGTCTTATTTTCGGTTTCACGAAGATAGATTCTCCTAAGTTAGTTATTAGTCATCAATATAAAAGCACTTGAAAGGCTTCTGGTGATGACTTCTATTGTTCTGAATTATTATTTCACAGTTCATGTTTCACAGTAATAATACACATAACTTCTTGCACTTTTTCAACTTTAATAGGTATTTTACATAGCCTCTTGCAAGATTTGTCACCGTAAGTCTGGATGGTGTATAATAGGCAACCAGTGAGTAACAAGTGAGTTACAAGTGAGTAACAAATGAGTCGTTATAATCTACTTACAATACTAGTCCCACTTCTGAACAATGCAATGATGCAACGCAAGTTCGATACCCGATGGGTCAAGTAGTTGAGGATCCTCCACACGAGAACAGTTGTTCAATAAAAAGGCAGCGTCATTCTGCTTCGTGTACAGTCAACATGATATATCAGAGTGGACCAGTAGCGAGGCTACAACTCGACATCATATCGGCTTCTCATATGAATATTACTAAATAGATGGCGCTAAGTGCAATAAAATATCGTTATTCTGTATTACAATAGATATTTGCTTATACGGCTTACCATTCCACAAATCTCACGCTTCGCCACTGGTGTGGAATATGGGTACGGTTGTGTTGGTGACATGAAAATAAAATTAATTATATAATCTTAATAGATCCCCACACCGATTTCGGTGACGGTGGCCGGTTTCATTATAAACCAGGACAGCTATGCAGGAGTTATTTTGTAGTGCCCAAGTGTGTGCGCAGTACACAATAGCACTCTCTCCACCTTTACTCTCGAAATCCAGTAGGTCGGATGACCGACACGACTGGCGAGAGATCAGGCGCAGGACCGACTTTTTACATGCCTATCCGACGCATGGATCATCTTACTTGTCAGACAATCAGATGATCAGCCTGCATTGTCCTAACCAAACATGGAAACAACATTTTTTGTCGCTAAAACGCGGGAATCGAACCCACGACCTTGGAGTCGAGAGCCAAGCTCTAAACCACTGGACCACGGAGGCTATTACCAATTTTATAATACGTATATAAAGTGAACACCTTATATATAAAATTATCATGTCACAGTGTTCGTAACCAAACTCCTCCGAAACGGGTTTTTTTGAAAGTTTTGGACCGATTTTTAATGAAAGTTTTCGTGTACATTACGGTACGTTTGAGAAATGGTCGTAAACTATTTTATCCCTAGGTGATTTAAATATCAGAAAATTTTTGGTCTATAAATATGACTTCCTAGATAATCCTAACCTAAAGAACCTTCCACCGCCCAAACCCTACCAATTTATATGGAGAAACAATGAGGGAATGACACTGTTTGCCATAGGTACCTATAACTTACAATCCTGGAAGTAATGAAATACTTTACCTCATATATTACTTCATTGTTTAGTTTCAAATTATTCCCTATACTGCTTATGACAAAACTAAATGTGCAATTAATATAAATTACATTGAAATATTAGGCCGCTGGGAGCTTAGATAAGTTAGTGGCGGAGTTGTAAGCCCGTCTATAGTTTCACCGCGAAATATGTTAGACTTTAAAACCTTAGCCGTAAATTATAACTTTAATTACATTAAGAAACATTTGTTTCAACGTGTTTGGACATTAAACAATAATAACGACATTCATTACCATCATAATTTCGCTCCAACGATTAAACCTTTTAATTTTATGTTGAAGTGAGTGGTTTAGGGTTGAAAATTCATAGTAGAGTAAGAAAAAATTATGCGAGATTTACCTGGGTCGATTCTCGCCGTGCGGCAAGTCTCATGACAAATCGCCTTGTCATTTTTGTGGAAAAATTACTTTGCCACCTAGCTGAATTGTCATTTAAGCTAGACATACAAGAAAGGGTTTACCTGACCGGTTTGACTGTCTGGTAAGCTTGAGCCCGAACTGTATGTAAATCTGGACAGTTGTGCAACATACACGCTCCGGTTTACCTGTACAGGCATACCGGAAAAAATTGCAAAAAATCTCAATTTTTTTTAAATAATAAAATACTTAAAATTAATAAAAATAAAGTTACACACACTACCTCACACTACAGCAAACACACATAATAGAGTTTTAGGTTTGACACAATTGTGAATCTTTCTTACACATTTCGTACACACTCTTTACATGTTTTTATAACGTTGTAACAAGCCTAAAAAAGTTGTAACTTTAATATTAAAATATGACTAATGGTATAATTTCGACTACAGGGCGAACTCTATATAGTTATAAAAATGTTAAGCACAGAAGTACAAGAATTCAGAAATAATTAATTGAAGTGCATTTGTAAAACATGGAGTTTTTTTTCTTCAATAAAACAACCAAAGGCCTCTGACCGAGCATTGTAATAGCGGGCCGGCAGCCAGCGATATAAAGATTTAGATTCATCCCGAATTCTGATATATGAAGGCCAGCCGCTCCCAATCCTTCGGTTAGGAAAGCAAACATGGGAATATAAATAGGAAATTGTAAAGCTTGTTTCGCACGGTGCAGTTTTTTTTTTAAGTTTTAAGTTTAAGTTTTTAATTTAATACGGACCTGTGTGTAGAATTTTTCTCGTAATTTTTCCAATATATCTCACCATTTAAACCATCCCTGTACTTCCATAATTATTACTAGATCAAAGTACAATGCAAAAAACTGTATGGGTAGTTATATTAGCGACCTACTCCAGCTTTGCACGTTATTATATTTATAATACATTGCATCCGTGTAATGTATAAAACAATAAAAAATTTAATTTCAATTTATTTCAAAACCCCACTCCTGAGGTGAATATCAATATACTAATTAAAATCAGCATGGCAAGAGCTATTAACTGAGATAGGTTTCGAACCTGTTGGTTGGTGGGGACGATTTTTTGCATGGTCCTTTTACCAAATCAGTCCAGCGTTCTCGAATTTTAACGAGACATTGCAACTGCAATCAATTTTTATACAATCATAGGATATCCTCACGAGTCTACTTTAACGTCAGATATACATTTAAGAGAACATAAAAACTTAAATTTAAAATAAAGAAACCTACAAATTAATAAAAAAAACAATGAAAAAAGTGCTTGAAATGAAAACCAATAAATACCAATTGAGACGTTATTTTCAAGCAGATATTGCAGCTGCTTCAATGCAATTTGATGCCACTTTTTCGAGCGATGCTTGAGAATAGTTTTCCAATTGTACGTTATATCGACAGCTCACTCTAGATACAACTTGTGATTTTATTCAAGTTTCTTGTAGAAATCTATGCTACTATTATTTATCATAAAAATTGTATTTCTTTATTATTAAAAAATTAGCTTTTGCCCGCGGCTGCCCTCGCGTAAATACACTATCCCACGTGAACACTGTACTTTTTGAGGATAAAAAGTAGCCTATGTTTTAATCCAGAGCTTAAACTACTACTATGCCAAATTTCATCGAAAGCCGTTAAGTAGTTTTTGCATGAAAGAGGAACAAACATCCATCCATCCATCCTCACAAACTTTCACATTTATAATAGTAGTAGAATTTTAACAAGAATAAGAATAATATAAAAAGAAAAACTCTAACATACCATTTTTTAAATAGAAATTGCTAATATTGTATTTAAATTTAAGTCAAATCTTTTTCCTTCACTTTTGCTCGTCCATTTAATGTCCACCTTAATTTCAACATTATAATATTAGTTAATCGTGAAAACTTGTAATTGGCCCTATACTGTTACTCTGCTAATAGTCTTGCACCTTCTAGCTGTAAGCTTTCCTTGAAAATAAATAAAAATAAAAATATTATTTGCGAAGCTTTATAATCTGTGTGAGTACAAAAATATTCAGTACAGGCATACTTTTATCAAGATTTAATACAGAATCACTAATTTTGTGTAACATTGGCGTCTGCACTATGCTTACATAAGATTTTTAATACTTGATCATTCACACCATAAACACAATTTCGATTCTAAGTTATCTGCGTCACAAAATAAAGTTTGTTTGAGCTCGATTCAAGCAGAGTGGGGAGCAACCTTTATCCGCCTGTAGGTCAGCTACAGATTTCTCATAATAGCGCCATTTCCCTGGAGAAAGGCTTGGCCTTTGGCAACCCAAACATCTTCAATAACAAAAGAGCTCGTTATGGTTGCGTGTGCTTCCTTATCTTTACAGTACTAATAGATTTACTGAGAGATTTCAGTGATGAATTGTCTGAAGACTCGTAATATTGGCTATTGTCTCTTGTTTTGCGTGGTTATAAATATCAAAGACACGGCTCAATTAAAGTTATAAATAACTTCAATTGATTTTATAGGTGTATTTATAACGGGACTGTAGCTTACAATAATAATGATAATGAAGTGTGTACAAAATTACTTGTTTAGATCAAGATATTTGCATCATTATCGACTACTTTGACGACCTTTGTGGCGCAGTGGTTGAGCGCGTCGGTGCTGAAGCCCCAATTCGCGGGTTCGAATCCCGCCTAAGACCTTTTCTGGTCCTGGGTCATGGATGTGTATTAAATAAGTGTTTAGTATAGTAAAAATCTTGAATATATTATAAATATATTTCCGTTGATTGGTACCTTATTTGTTCTTATAGAACTCATGAGTGACACATGCCTTCGACGATACGCGGCGCCGCATTTTTAAGATAGCTTTTCAAAATTTTACTTTATTTACTACACATAAAGATACACATTTCATATTATGACATCAGTTACACACTGCACATGCGCTGTGTAGCGCGGTGCAACCTGATATTCAAACTCTTACAATGAAACGTGTATCTTCTTGTGTAATGAATAAAGTTAATTTTTGAATAGCTTTAAAACATTATGCGCCATGTCGCCTATCGTTTTGTTTTGGCGTGATTTGACCCTAAGGCTAAAAAGGCCTAAGGATTTATGATCTTCCAACCACTACTTGATGTAGAAAAGGCTGCATTTCAGATTAACGAGGAGAACATAGTTTATTAGTGGTTTGAGACTTTAGCCGCTTAAGGTGAGGTTTACAAGCAAATTTAACAAACTACTTCATACACGCTATTAGTAACGTTGAGGATGCACGACGAACCCTCACTGCATTAGATGACTTAAGAATTTGTATTCGTCAAAAAATTACCAGGCTCGAAAAAAAATGGGCCACCGTTCGGCGATACTGCTACATATTTTGTACTAGCCTCCGCCCATTTTCGCCCACGGCTCCGCCCGCGTAAATACAGTATCCCACGGGAACAGTACTTTTCGAGGTAAAATGTAGCCTATATTTTAATCCAGAGCTCAACCTAGTACAAAACCAAATTTCATAAAAAAACCTTTCATTAGTTATTGCGTAAAAGAGTAACAAACATCCATCTATCCATCCATCCACCTATACTCACAAACTTACACATTAATAATATATGTGGATTTCAAGTAACTGCTAGAACATTCACGAAAAATATTTATTAGGAGATAACGAGATATTATAGAGTTTACGCTGAGCAAAGGCTACAAGCAGATACTATAACAATAATTGTAATTATTGTAGGTGTAGTTTTAGTTGTAGGTATAGATATAGGTATAGTTGTAGATGTAGGTTGTAGTCGCAGGTACCGATGTAGGTGTATGTGTATCTTGTAGCTGTAGATGTAGTTGTAGGTACAGATATAGGTGTAGTTGTAGATGTAGCTTGTAGTCGTAGGTACCGATGTAGGTGTATGTGTATCTTGTAGCTGTAGATGTAGTTGTAGGTACAGATATAGGTGTAGTTGTAGATGTAGCTTGTAGTTGTGGGTACCGATGTAGGTGTATGTGTATCTTGTAGCTGTAGATGTAGTTGTAGGTACAGATAAAGGTGTAGTTGTAGATGTAGCTTGTAGTCGTAGGTACCGATGTAGGTGTATGTGTATCTTGTAGCTGTAGATGTAGTTGTAGGTACAGATATAGGTGTAGTTGTAGATGTAGCTTGTAGTCGTAGGTACCGATGTAGGTGTATGTGTATCTTGTAGCTGTAGATGTAGTTGTAGGTACAGATATAGGTGTAGTTGTAGATGTAGCTTGTAGTCGCAGGTACCGATGTAGGTGTATGTGTATCTTGTAGCTGTAGATGTAGTTGTAGGTACAGATATAGGTGTAGTTGTAGATGTAGCTTGTAGTCGTAGGTACCGATGTAGGTGTATGTGTATCTTGTAGCTGTAGATGTAGTTGTAGGTACAGATATAGGTGTAGTTGTAGATGTAGCTTGTAGTCGTAGGTACCGATGTAGGTGTATGTGTATCTTGTAGCTGTAGATGTAGTTGTAGGTACAGATATAGGTATAGTTGTAGATGTAGGTTGTAGTCGTAGGTACCGATGTAGGTGTATGTGTATCTTGTAGCTGTAGATGTAGTTGTAGGTACAGATATAGGTATAGTTGTAGATGTAGGTTGTAGTCGTAGGTACCGATGTAGGTGTATGTGTATCTTGTAGCTGTAGATGTAGTTGTAGGTACAGATATAGGTATAGTTGTAGATGTAGGTTGTAGTCGTAGGTACCGATGTAGGTGTATGTGTATCTTGTAGCTGTAGATGTAGTTGTAGGTACAGATATAGGTATAGTTGTAGATGTAGGTTGTAGTCGTAGGTACCGATGTAGGTGTATGTGTATCTTGTAGCTGTAGATGTAGTTGTAGGTACAGATATAGGTGTAGTTGTAGATGTAGCTTGTAGTCGTAGGTACCGATGTAGGTGTATGTGTATCTTGTAGCTGTAGATGTAGTTGTAGGTACAGATATAGGTGTAGTTGTAGATGTAGCTTGTAGTCGTAGGTACCGATGTAGGTGTATGTGTATCTTGTAGCTGTAGATGTAGTTGTAGGTACGTTGAGATAGGTAGTAGATGTAGATGTAGGTCGTAGGACGATGTAGTATAGATGTAGTCTAGGTACAGTATAGTCTAGTTGTAGGTACAGATATAGGTAGTGAGTGTAGGTAGGTAGTCGTGTAGGTATGTATGTGTATCTTGTAGCTGTAGATGTAGTTGTAGGTACAGATATAGGTATAGTTGTAGATGTAGGTTGTAGTCGTAGGTACCGATGTAGGTGTATGTGTATCTTGTAGCTGTAGATGTAGTTGTAGGTACAGATATAGGTATAGTTGTAGATGTAGGTTGTAGTCGTAGGTACCGATGTAGGTGTATGTGTATCTTGTAGCTGTAGATGTAGTTGTAGGTACAGATATAGGTATAGTTGTAGATGTACGTTGTAGTCGTAGGTACCGATGTAGGTGTATGTGTATCTTGTAGCTGTAGATGTAGTTGTAGGTACAGATATAGGTGTAGTTGTAGATGTAGCTTGTAGTTGGAGATGTAGTTGTAGGTGTAGTTATGGGTGTAGGCTATAGGTGTAGTTTTTAGGATTCCGTCGCACTCAAGGAGCTCTTATAGTTTCGCACTGCCCGTCGGTCTGTCTGTCTGTCTGTCTGTCCGCACGTCTAGCTTCTGTAAATAGAATATAAATTGGAGAAATTTGGTATAGTTACAAATGTGTATAGATCTCGGTTTTGGCATCATAAAATAAAAATAAATTTACATTATAGGGTGGCCCTTCATACGTCATGTGAAGTGGGGATGAAAAATATTTTTTTTGTCTACTCCATCGTTGAATAGGTCTTTTAAAACAAAGGCAAGTTTTCACACATGACTTTTTTACAAAGTCAAACATTTTGAAACAATCGGCTTCCAAAGTGGCTTATAAGTTAGCCCCCCCTGGCATTTCTAAACATTGTGAGACTTAGAAACTTGCTGATAGCTCATGCTAAATACTCTTTAGGAATGTGGCGGACCAATTAGCGCCACAATCCTGAATCGCGCTATCGAAGTTTTCTAAGATCGGCACTATATATACGACATCTGAAATTCATACAAGTGGGCTTCGGCCTGACCGAGCATACCAACTCGCTCGGTCGGAGATCTCCCTTTGGGGCTTGCCACCACATCCCACATTGGTGACCCTCGACAGAACACGCCTTCTTCTGGACATCATCATCATCTCTCCCCTCCCCTCCGCACCACGCCAGCCAGCTTCAGCCTCATCGAGTACCTCGACCACCAGCCTCAACGCACCGCGGCCTGGTCGAAACCTCATCGGCTTCAACGGGCACTTCCACTACAACGACCGGTCAGCAAGCAGAGCAACATCTCTCCTGGTCAGCACGTAGCATTGGCCCCGCACGGCAGCACTCCGACTCACTGGAGCCCGTGCAGCAGCAGCACAGTTCCGACTCACTGGGACTCTCTGGCACTGGTGACTCAAGCAAGACGACTCAAGATTCGACCTCAGGTCTTCGGGGGGGAGTGATGTGGCGGACCAATTAGCGCCACAATCCTGAACCGCGCTATCGAAGTTTTCTAAGATCGGCACTATATATACGACATCTGAAATTCATACAAGTGGGCTTCGGCCTGACCGAGCATACCAACTCGCTCGGTCGGAGATCTCCCTTTGGGGCTTGCCACCACATCCCACAGGAAAATTATTTTGAACGAAATCGGATAGCAACTTTTGTGGTAATTTGAAAATAAACCTATTACTCGTACACGTTCGTAAATACGGAACCCTTCCAAGACATGTCCTGAGATGCTATTGGTTAAGTTTTTTATTTATTCCAGTTTATAGTTAAGACAGAGAAACGTGCGTGGAGATAGCCAGTAATCGATACCCAATGTTATCTTTTTCAGAGCTCTCGTATAAATTTGAAACGTTTTTATACCACTGAATATGACTAAAAATGAATCCACAGTATTATAGTTACATTTATAATTAACAAGCTCTTCAAGAATTCTCATTCGACCTGAGAGGGCAATTGTTGTGGGCAGAGCTCTCTATACCTAGGGCACTTATTGTTTTGGGGCACTCTATACCCGGAGGCTTCACTTCATGTTTGAAAGGCTTTTGAGGAATATTGTCAGATAAGTACTATTTCGTTGATTTGTTGTGATAGTGAATCGGCTTCACATTAATTATTTGGAAGAATGTAACTATAAATTGAGTCCTACATGTAAAAAAATAGTTATTTTAAATCAATTAAGAAATAATTAGGTATTACAACTTGATAAAAGTAAAAAGAATTAGGAACACAAAAAGTTGAAATATTTTTTTAAACATTAGTGTATAAAACCTACATAATTAGTTTACTTACATCAAATACAAAAAGATTTACTATGGTATGTATCAACAAAAACGCGCAAAATTACGAGATATCAGAAATTTTGTGCACATAGCTATACATTTCGTAGCAACATTACTAGCGCGTGACGTCACCTACTTGTACGACTTTTATAAGGAGCGTTTTCACGAGACTCGCAAAAGTGCTTTAAACAATCCGCAATATCTTTGAAAATTTAGATTTTGTAGTAGACTATTCCTTTTGTAAACTGTCTTATTTTTCAGAGCACTATTCATTTATGTAATAAAAAAAAACAGGACAATACCGTATTGTTTCCGTCTTTAATTAAGTAGAAAGTATGTTGATTGTAATATTATGTAAGTATTCTGAGTTTTTTTTTATTTAATATCTCTAGGCTTGGTTAATGAATCAAGATTTTTCAAGTCACCAGAAGAAAACTATACATAATTGTATTAATTTAATTTTTCAAAGACTCCAGAACTCAATACAACTTGCAAACTTATCTCAGCCAGCGTATAAATTTCATGTTATTTCAAACACTCGGTCTGAGAGTGACTTTTACAATATTTCTTCGTTATATCGACCACTATGTGACCTCTTTCTGTTCGGTATCGTTTGCAAAACATTTTGCACCACTTCGTGACGTCATTCAGCTATCACTATAAGTTACCAAGAACTTCTCTCTTGTATTCAGTAATAGAACCTTTTCGAGCTGTACAATTTAAAAATAGGAAAGTAGGATTTTTTAAAAGTTATTTGTTCTACTCATACAATGTTGTACTATTTAACCCATTTGAAAAAATGCCACGGCCTCTCCATAAACCAGCATAAAATAACGCATGAGTTTATTTTACCGAGAGAGTTTTACCGGAAGCTTTTTGTATAATATATTAATAATTTTCTTAAAATGTGTTAAGAATAATATAATAAATATAATGTAGTATAATGATCTTTATGACGTGGTCTTTTTTATTTCATCATAATTATCATATTAATAAGTGAAGCAAAAAATTAGGCCGGTAAATTAAAGTTTATATGAAGTAAAGGAAAGGCGTGCAGAAAGATACTTTTTTTTAGATAATGTTTAGACACAAAATTAATAAAAATAACATAAAGACACACAACCTCAGATTACTTACACACACACGTGCGTTTGATATATACAATTTTGTTACACATTGACGTTTATCAATCTGTCACAACATTTTCATGTTTTTATTTTTTCTACCTAAGAGGCAAAAAATCAACCTAAAAATTATAATATAAATTATTATGAGCGAATTTCGACTACAGGGCGAGCTTTTCTAGTATTTTTAATTACGCTTTACCTTAACATCTAATTATTTGCACATCTTTTACTATCATGTTTTTATATCATTAGTATTTTACGACTTTGTTTAGTGAAATTAAACTTTACAAGCTCGTCTTTTATGATTTCGTGGGGTTGTATTATATGAATTTATTATGAATACTAGGCCAGGTTCATATAATCAAGTCTTGAATATTTAATGTGAGTCGGAGAGTCAACGTCTCACAGATGTAGGGTCGCACATTCCTGTAGCTTTATTTATCTCACTCCTTTAATTTTAATAATTACTTTACACTTTTGTTTAAACTTGTTTGCCAAAATAAAATTTGTTTCTGGCTACAGCCAGACTACAGTCCATGATATTTGCAGACTTTATTTTAGTAGGTTGTATAATATATATATTATATTACATAATTTAAACGATAAGCTATGCAATTTCTGAGGATAACTTTTTTTTTGTGTACAGTCACATAAATGGTGTAATTTTGGTTACGGTCACTCACACCGAAACATGACATGACACGACGCGGCGCGCACTTTTTAGTAGCAATGTGAAATCGAAAACACGCGCGGTGCGCATACTGCAATATTATTATCAGAATCTTCGAGCATCGTCTCGTCGCGTCTCGTCTCGAAGTGTATTGACCCTTACTCCTAAAGTCCACACAAAACATCTATTCCTTTTAACAAGTGCCTACTACTCGACCGTCATTTATTTTATTTTGAAGTTCGAACTTTACAAGAGTTCTTTGCCTCTTAGATACGAAATAAAAAAAACCTTGTTCATTGAATATAAAAGACATATTAAATACAAACGTGGGAGTTTTGCTCGGGAGTTCAATGGGTGACGTTGTGGATTTTGTATTTTGTCATAAATTTGTGTTATTTCGGTTCTTAATATTGTGTAATATTGGTAGAATATTAACCATTAAATATTCGTTAACATGCACAAGTGTTGGCAAGTGGTACAACTTTTAAAAACGTGCTATTTTGTGTTCCCGCCTAAACTCCCTAGGAACTTTCAGTCAAGTTTCTACCCCTTTACTGAATCGATTGACTTGACTCATTGACTGTACTGACTATATATTTGGAGTTTGACTAGACTTTAGACTTGACGATATAGGAATATGGTGTTGAAAATGGAAACGTAAGTTCTATTTCCCGCCTTTTTAACTTGACACTGGCAAATGGTTATAAGCCGATGCCATACATAAATAAAAAAATACAAACGTGTGCATACGCATGGTAGTGTGTGTGTAACGTTATTTTTATTAATTTAATGCATTCTTTAAGAATATTATAAAAAATATCAGTGCTTCTCGCTCCTCCTGCAATATAAACTTTAACTGTACCAGTTGTGGATGTGGAGTACAAAGCTTTTGCTTCACGTAGTTATATGACGTGATAATATTATCATGATACAAACGGAACGTGTAGGATTGACGTAACGCTTAATCTAGCGTATCCAATCCTTCGTTGTATCGTTCTGTTCAGTTTCTATTCGTAAGCGTTTGTTTCATATAGGAGAGATATTTTATAACATGGTAACTTTATTTACTTTTTCGGGGTAAAAAAGTGTTTATCCAAAGCGTATACAACTACCATACAAAATTTCAATATCCGATTAGTAGTTTTTGCGTGAAATAATAACAAACATCCATCCAATACCTAAGATAAAATTAGAAATATTCAAGAAAAATGTTTATTTTATGTGTATTATAATATGTAATAATTTAACTCGTAATCTTATAAAATTACCATTGACATTATTTAAAAACGATTATTTGATTTGCTATTGAATAAATGTTAATATAGTATTAGACATTTCTTGACATCCTAATTAAATAATATAGTAAATAATTGTAATTTATTGACGATCGTATGTGATGCTATGTATATTCTTGTACAATGATAATATTGACTTATGGCTCCTACACTATATTATGTATTTTAATTTAAACTAAGTTTTCAAATATTTGCACGCCATATGTGGCAGAATATTTTTGCGATATTATAATGATTGAAACACCATTGTTGATTTCTATCCTCACAAACGTTCACATTTATGACAGAAAAAAGTAGGATTGGACCCGCGGCGATGTCAGGATTATTTTCCGGCATATCGTGCGAGGACCGTACATTTTCGCGAGATAATTGTAGCGCTGGTTCGTCCTCGCTATAAACTATAATGTACCGTCCAGTGGTTTTTTTCGTGACCAAAAAGGATGACACCCAAAATCGTTAAGCGTTCCATATTTTAAAAAAATTGGCCACGTGCGAGTCAGACTCGCGCACGCAGGGGCCTCCGTACAATAAAAAACGGCAAAAAGACACGTTTGTTGTATGGGCGTCCCATTTAACGTTTATTTTATTTTGTTACTGTTATAGCGGCAACAAAAATACATCATCTGTGAAAATTTCAACTGTCTAACTATCACAGTTCACGAGATACAGCTTGGTGACAGACGGACGGACAGCGGAGTCTTAAGTCTTAATTACGTAATAGGGTACCGTTTTATCATTTGGGTACAGAACCCTAAAAAACAAGGACACTTTCACATTTTATCGTCACATAATTTCGCTTGTTTGTAATATAAAAGTGTATAGTCTGATTCATAAAGACTTCCGACGTGTTATGTAAACCTAATTTTGTATGAATCATTGAGCTCTTGTATATATATTATGAGATAGGAACATAATACTATTTAAACGGTTATTACCTCAACATAATATTATCAACATTGAAGATATGAAAATAAAATATCTTAACTCGCATCTCATACAAACCGCTATACTAAACACCGCCATTACCGAAACGGAAAACTTTGTGCGAAATGTTACCACTGTAAAGTATCAATGAAAATGATTCAATCAATATTTGAAAAATCAGAAGTGCCGTCAAAATATCGCTCCCATCATCCACCATCCCACCATCTTCAACTGAAACACATAAGAAATATTGACTTCGATTTATTATGTTTAGTTTTTGTGATATCAACTCTTCCGTCTTAGGGTCAGCTCACACCGAAACGAGGCGATATGCGACGACGACCTGCATTTTTTAAATATTGATTTAAAATTGAACTTT
Source organism: Phengaris alcon alcon (assembly GCA_037179445.1). Taxonomy (NCBI): domain Eukaryota; kingdom Metazoa; phylum Arthropoda; class Insecta; order Lepidoptera; family Lycaenidae; genus Phengaris; species Phengaris alcon. Next base: position 1,957,991 of record JAYRCH010000142.1, read on the forward strand.
ATTTAGTACACAATAAGACGTCTTGTTTCAGTGTACACTGACGCTTATGCTTATGTATATTAACACATTTAGCGTCAGTGTGAACTGAGACGCGAAAGACGCGGCGCTGAATTTCTAAACATAGCGATTCAAAATTGAACTTTATTCACTACTAAGAATGTTAACAATTATACTATGTCATATTATGCAATCCATAATTACTATTATAAATGTTTGTTAGAAAGTTTGTAAGGATATAGTAGTTATTTGTGCTCTGGATTAACACAAAGGCTACATTTTATACTGAAAAAGAACAGTGTTCCCGTGGGACAGTGTATTTACGCGGGCGGAGCCAAGGGCAAAAGCTATGTACTTCATAGTTATTTAATTGCATTTTTATTACTACAATTTGACGGATTTGAACGAATAGTCATCAGTATACCTTACCTGAGTATACCTTAACGAATCAGTTAAGGTATACTCAGGTACTTACACCATGCCTTCGGGGACTTGTAATAATATTATCTCTAGACAATCAATCACTATCTATTTTAAAAAAACTATAACCCGACTACGTAAATTATATCGCCCTTGTTACCCGCGCTATTGTTACGAATCTATTGACACCTCATTTATTAAAATCGAACCAATAGTTTAGGCGCTACGGTGGAACAAACATACATTCATAAATAGACTGCCAAAATCATAACCCTTCCTGTTGGCGTCGCCGTAGTCGGGTAAAATTAAATAATAAATATAATTTATTGTTCTAACTGCACGAAGTTGCGTAAATCAACTAGTTTAGGTATTTGAGCAATGTCCAAACCGCGTGGTAAATGAGTTACTGACACATTATCGGCTTCCATTTTGTTCACATTTCCGCTTACAGCTGCCAAATGCGGAAGCAGCAGTTTTGATAAAACACGTTTCCGGTCATGTTTACATCACATTAGTATTAGATCAATTCACTGGCGGAGAATAGACTGGGTGTTTCAGTCAGTGTCCAAACTTTCAGAAGTGAATATACTCTTGAATATAAGCAACTTTAACTGTGGGATCAACTTTCCTACTTGAAAAAAAATCAGCTGTTTCATACAAAAGGCCTTCGGTATTTGTAGGAAACAGCTGTTTTCTTTACAACAAAATAAAAATCTGCGTATTATTACTGTGAAAATAAAGAAACTTACTGGACATAATAAACCACAATCAACACTTTAAAAGGTCTATTATTTTGGTCCCTAAAGACTGTCTCATCTTTTAGCAAATACTCAAGGCCTACGGCGCCTACCTATTCAACAAAAATTCATTTTTTAATTTCAGAGGTCCATTATTTCATGTTTTCCTTCCCTTTGATCGTTCCAATTGGCTTTTAGCATTAATGACGCGGTTCTTTTGAAATTAATTTGCTTGATTATCAACATTTTTAAGGTACTTTTTGTTCGGTTTATTAACGGTTAAGTAGTACTAGAAAGGTTTGGACCGCAACCTTACTTTAAATATTAATGGATGGTGTAGTATAGTATCTTTATTCTAAGTTTTTGTTTAATTTGATACGTCATAACATGTATAACATATGTTCTAAAACTAGGCATACCTAGATACTGCATTGTTCAAGTTTTTGAACAATCCGCCAGCGTAAATACAGTATCCCACGAGGACAGTGTGTTTTAAGAGATAAAAAGTAAGCCATGTGTTAATTCAGAGCTCACACTACCACCATACCACATTTTATCGAAATCCGTTTCGTAGTTTTTGCATGAAAGAGTAACAAACATCCATCCATCCATCTATTCTCACAAACTTTCACATTTATAATTGTAGCAGGATACACAGATTAATAATCTTAAAACTAAGATATTTCATTTAAAAACCTTAGTTGCATAAAATTAAGAAGTTTTCCAATTAAGTTTGCAATTTATTTCCTTAATAATTACCGTACAATATTTTCTTTGGCTTTCGGTTAATGGTCGAGTCTCTGACCTCGTTTTTTCAGCCCAACCTATTTGTAAGGTTGCCCGGTCAATAGTTGCCATCGAATCTCCGATGTGGACAAAATTTCGCCTGTAGAAGCGTGTCACTAACTTTATTACCAACTTTATATGCTTTTACGTTGATTAAAGAAAATGCATGGCTAAGTTGTATAGTTTTACGAGTGAGTTTCTTGTTTTCCTTAACGCTTTGTATTTCATGTTCACAGTCCTATTTTACTTTGAAGTTGGTATTACTATGTTTAAAGTACACAATATTCAAATTGTTATCATTATTAATTTATCAATATCTAGTTTAATACAAAACAACTATAGTTTGTTTCTATTAAGCATATTTTTGGGTGCAAATAATATATTGTTTTGTTTTTGTATAGTATAGACACCTTAGTATGTTAGTAACACCTACTCACCACATAGTACCCCTATATTTTCCAACAAATTTCCCATATTTTATCGTAGATCGTATCGTGTAGTGATCGTTCATACGGAATCCAAACACTCGCTTCGATCGCGCCCCATCCAACAATATCAAATTTTCATCTTCACCCAAGGACAATTTACTTAAGCCGCGTTTCATGAGGCACTTCTCATACATTGTTTCGTAAACGGCGAACATTTTAACTCATTTTCTTTCTAACTTGTCGCCGGTTATTGAATAATCGACTGAGGCTAAGTGGAATGGAAAAACGGTGTTATTTTTATCTCTTTAATGGTCGGATGAAAGATTTCATGCTCGATTTCGTGCATAAACAAGGCTGCTGTTTTATTTTATCAAACAACCTTCACGGTTAGTAAGCTGGAAAGATCATCATCATCATTGCCACCATCATTACCATCGCCCTCAATATCATCACTGTCATAATTACACATTATAGGTAGACCACTACCAAAGAAGTTTCGGACATTATAATACTAATCAACTGTGGCAGTCTACTATGGTGGTTTAAAATCGTCATGCGGAAAAAAATGGTAACAATTTATGGCTCTTTAGTTTTTGTATAATATACAGTGTATATCGTCTCGAGGCAAAGAGATTTTGATAACAGCAGATAATAGTTAATGTTATTAACAAAACAACTTAAGCTATATGCAATTGAATATATTTTAATATTTTGTTATTTATCTTATTATCTTAATTAAAACTTGAATTTGATTAAAAATCTATTTTAATGACCTACACACATCAAAAGGGTCCCATTTTATGCCTAATAATAATGTTTACAGTTTTTAATAATTTATTTTATTACTTTTTTAGAAAAAAAAAAGTTTTTGTTTATTTTTGATTTATGATACTGCCTAAATTTTGACGTAAGACACAACACCAAAAGATTAGTCCTTCGACAGAAAATCAGCTATTATAGGTAAAATAATACTCACCCTTTGGGGGTCGCAACTCGCAACCGGTGAGGGTTGAGACCCCAAAAAGGGGGGAATTTGGTCGTTAAAATTAAACCTATTATCTGCTGTTATAAGCTCATTGCTTCGAAACGACAAATTCGACCTTTTCAGAAGGACCGATGGAGCTTATATTTCGTTTGTACTCTATTTCAATCAAATCAAAAATTATTTCATGGAAAGTAAATACGAGTAAGTCACCGTTTACTCTACGATGTTTATATAAATGTTATTTAAAGGCTTAAAACAATATTCTAGTTTACAGCAGCATTTATCGAACATACTGTGTTACGCTACATAATTTTATTTATAATATTACCAAAATGTATTTTTTTTTATTTTTATCATCATGAATTTTGTTCTTATAAAGATATATTGAGATAGTATACATTTTTTATACATATTATCTTATTGTTATTTCTCTCATTTATCACCGTGAGTTTAATTCCTACGTACTAAGTTGTAAGATAGTAAACATTTTGTTTGCATATTACCAAATTGTCTTTTCGTTCTGTTTCTCACCATGAATTTTATTCCTACTAAGATATACTAGTATAAAACTACCACCAAGTGAAGTAGACGTAGACAAATAGTTATGCAAGACCAAACTACCTTCTTGTCAACAAAGTTCAACCGAAGGATTATGTGGAACATGTACATAAATTTATCAAGATTACTGGCTGAACGTATACACTATACGATAACTGGCAGCAGTCCAATGCATCGAAGAGGGACGCAGATATACACTTCTGTCTTATCGAAAACCTTACTAACACTTTAATCAAGAATCAAGATGTTTCAGTGTGTACATTTTTTCGTAATTTTTAATTATTTTTCAGCTTAAACGTCTTGACATCTGCAGTACGTAGGTCATATCCTTAACTCATTTGAACAACCTTATTTAAGAGATAAATTTTATGATATCTTGTATATAATACTGCTATGTTTTTAATATTATTTCGCTGTTTGACTTATCAAAACATGAAGGCGAAAGCATTTTATTCACAATACTAGAATAAACAAATTAAATATTTAACCTTAACAATAACTTAACAAAGTGTTAATTTTTTTTAAATTTTAATGAAAATAGTAAAATAAATTATTTAAAGCTAATGAAACAGAGGCTAATTTAAAATTAATGTGTTCGCGCGGAGACCTTAAACCACATGTAGAATTTCAGTCCTTGTATCTACCTTTATTAAATTTTCACTGACACAAGCGTGGTATGAGTTAGTATACAATTTATTTTAGAATAGTTGTCTTTGTTATCAGGGAATTAAACAAATTATGGTTCCCGCAGTCTTGAAATTATTTGAACCAGATGGGACCGGCGCTGTCATAAGTTCTATCTCTGAACTAATGAGTTATACTCTCTTCCGTTTCAAACTTATTACTATTGTATCCTAATTAGACCATTAGGAAGTTTGAGTATTACAAAATGTGTAGTAAAAAAAGTGTTTGCTTACCTGTAGGCTTATAACACGACGATTTTTTTTAATTTTCACATTACATACGATAAAACAGACCTTTGTAAGTTTTGTGCAAAACATTGGCCCGGTAAGCGCATGTCGCTGAATCGCAAAATGTCTAAACAAAATAAGCTATCCGAGACGTATTGAAATATTGTGAAACAGGCCTTAAACGAAGTAATAAATCACGAAATTAACAAATGATCACGCAAATAAACGTTGTGCGTTGTAATAATAAGTACCTGGGTAACTGAGCTTTGCTCGGAGTTCTAGTTAATTAAAAAAACTAAAAGAATCATAAAAATTTTAATTTGTCCGCGATTCGAATCCACAAAATTCCAAATTTCCGAACAAAGCAAAAATTATACATAGGTAAGCATACCAAATTGCCAATCAGACTAAGACATAATAAAGTCGAAATTATTAGGAATAAAAAAACCTATTTAGGAACCTAACCTAATTAGGAAAAAAAAAACCTATTTAGCTTAAAAATGCGCAGTTTCCAGACCTAGCTAAATCGATTTTTCTCCTCCTAAACTGCTTGTATACTAAATTTCGTGGTAATACTTAAAGCCGTTGCCGGGATTCCCCTTGTATATATACAGGATTGTCTCGTTTAAAGTATAAGATTTATTATAATATCTATGGTCGCTTTCACATCACTTCAATCTGGTCACCTGCTAAGTTCACGAAGAACTTGTGTTACGGGTACGGTAGCAGACAACGGAAATATTTTTAATACTTTTTAGACTATAGGTAGTTTGTACACAACCCAGGAAAACAGATTTTTTTCCCTTTCTTTGACGGAATTCGAACCCGCGATCTTTGGTTTTAGCATTGTGGTGCTCAACCACTGAGCCGCAGAGGTAGTCAAATATACAAATTACAATTATTCCAACAACTTCGAATTTGCTCCCGTTTGTACGTAATAATTGTCAAACGTGTATATACAAGTTAAATTAATTCGGAAGACGTAGTTGTAATGGGATTTAATACATTTTACGCTTTTTACACAAGACTACCATTTCTAAAATAATCTAGATATTCTGATGTTCAGTTACGGTCAGTTCACACCGCGACGATACGCTACATGGCGCTGCATTTTTAAGATAGCTATTCAAAATTGAACTTTATTCACAACACAAAAAGATAAACGTTTCATATGACATCAATCATACAATGTACATGCGCTGTAGAGCTCGACGCAACTCGACATTCGCACTCTGTTAATGAAAATGAATAAAGTTCAATTTTGAATAGCTATTTGAAAATGTAGCTCCATGTCGCGTATCGCTTCGTTTCTGTGTGAATAGACCCTAACCGGGAAAAGTCATTATCATGCGAATTTATTCGTTCCGCCTTAGAGCATTAAACCGACTTAATACTCTAAGCGTTCCGCTATTTTTGATTAAAACTCCTGTGATGTTTTTTTTCTTTTTACTGTCTGTAGTATATTCAAAGTTGAATATTATTACTTTGATATTATATAGTTTTAATTTATTACCTTAAGGGTCAGTTTACACCAAAACAAGACGATACTTGACGTGGTTGAGTGCGTTGGTGCTCGAGCCGGGCTCGCGGACTTTGTTTGTTTGCATTAAATAGGCTGCGAAACTACTGGACCGATTTTGATGGAAATTGGCACAGATATAGATTTGACCACGGGAAAGGACAAAGGTTACTTTTTGTTGCAGCGAAATGCAAGGTTCTCGCGTGATTTCCTTTATCGCGCACTAAGTCGTGGGCAAAATCTCCTCCTTCAGTCGTGATCCTCATGTCTGAGGGCCGTGACCTCGTCCTTCCATTACCTTCTTTCTTACAATGGTGCGCCAGTTTTTCCTGTTTTCGGCCACTTGAAGATCATCATAGATGGTCGACTCGAGTGCGGTGCAGTTTTGGTCAGACCAAAACTGCGGCCTCGCGGTCTTTTTCCCCCTATTTTGCCTGATACCATTAGTTTTTCACTACTGTCTATTTCTTTTCTGGCTATGTGTCCGAAGTAATCTAGGATACGTTTGACGCAGGTGAAAGAGAGCCTAGTTTTGATGTTACGTTTAGCCAGTATGGATGCGTTGGTTCGGAAATCAGTCCACGGAATTCGGACCATTTTTCTCCAACATCACATCTTGAAGACGTCGATACGTTTCCGTAAAGAAAAATGACGGAAAAATGGAAAAGACGAGTGTGCGAACAAGCTATGTCTTAGTCTTCAACGAGATATTTCTATCTCTCCAGGTTTTATGAAGCTGAGACATGGCATTTTTCGCCATCCCAATTCTTTTCCGGACGGAATGGAATGTTCGAATCCCGCCGAAGGAACAAAAAAAAAAGTTTTTCAGTGTTCCTGGGTCATGGATGTATATTAAATATGTGTATAATATAATAAAAAAATTAAATATATTATGTATAGCATAAAAGTATTAAATATACTTCCCGTTTTCTGGTACCTATAACACAAGTTCTTCGGATACTTAGCACGGGGCCAGATTGACGTGGTGTGAAGCGATCATAGATATTTATTTATTTTATTTTATTTTATATCATCTTCTCGATTCCCACTACGCCATGGCTATTGCAGTACAGATACTGGATTAAAGCTGTTAAGTGTCTTGGGTGTCTTGGCATGCCAAGTTTTCCCAGAACTTTCCTTAAGGAGTTCAGTTGACGCAGTCGAAGGCCTTGCTAATACTCTTGTGGGAAGTGTGACGGCATGCTCAGTCAGGTCGAAGTCCACTTGTAGTCATTTCAGCTTTTGTATATATAGCGCCGAACTACAGAAACTTCAATAGCGCGATTTAGGGTCGTGGCACTAATTGGTCCGCAACATCACTCCGCCCCGAAGACCGGAGGTCGAATCTTGCGTCTTCTGCTTGAGTCGTCAGTGCCAGAGAGTCCTAGTGAGTCGGAACTGTTCTGCTGCTATACGGGCTACAGTGAGTCGGAGTGCTGCCGTGCGGGGCCGATGCTACGTGCTGACCAGGAGAGATGTGCTCTGCTAGCTGACCGGTCGTTGTAGTGAGAGCGCCCGATGAAGGCGATGAGCATTCGAGCAGGCCGCGGTGCGTTGAGGTTGGTGGTCGAGGTACCCGATGAGGCTGAGTGCTGGCTGGCGAGTTGTGTAGAGGTGGGGAGTGATGATGATGATGATGTCCAGAAGGAGGCGTTTTCTGTTGAGGGCCACCAATGTGAGAATAGTGGTAGTAGAAAGGGTATCTCCGACCGAGCGAGATGGTATGCTCGGTAAGGCCGAAGCCCACTTGTAGTCATTTCAGCTATTATATGTATAGGGCCGAACTACAGAAAGTTCGATAGCGCGATTTAGGATCGTGGTGCTAATTGGTCCGCCACAGTCTACAAAACTAAACTAAACATCACTAGGGCAATATCTATTGTTATGTATAAAAGTATTAAACATTATAGTTCCCGTTGTCTGGTCCCTGCAACCCTTTCGATATTTACCACGGGGCCAGACCGACGTGGTATGCCGTGTGAAGCGTCCATAGACATTATATTAATTACATTATTATACTAACTAGATCTTACCCGTGACTTCATGCGCGCAAAAGATAATCTTGCGGAAACTGTAAATCTTCCGCATTAAAAAGTAGCCTATGTCCTTCCCTATGGTCTACTCTATATCTGTGCCAAATTTCATCAAAATCGGTCTTGTAGTTTCGGAGCCTATCCAATGAAAACAAACAATTTTTTCCTCTTCATAATATTATATACCTATAATCTAGATTCTAGATGAACAAAACTTAATTTTTTAACTAATCCAAAAAGTGTCTTAGATTAAAATCAAGACTTTTTCTGTTTTTTTTTTGAGTTCTTAGGAATAAGTAATCCACTACTGAAATCTAAATCGAGCTGATGTGAATCTGCTAGAATCGATCAGCATTTCGCTTCGTCACCGCGCATTATCCCACCATAATAGGAGCGGCCAAATTGCCGTAATTACTAATTTAGATCGGATGCTTTGAAATTATCCAACTAATTTTATGAGCAATTTGAACCTAAATATATTTCTGACTGGTTAAACATCATTCGTTATATTCAGGCGGACGTTTTGATTTAGATGTGGGAGTGATTCTGTAATGGAAATGACCTCATTTTATGTACAACTGAGTATTTTTAAGTACTAATTCAAAGTCACTATTTTTGATATATCATAAAGTGCTTTTATTCATTCAAAAGTAATAGCAACATAAGTAGTGAAAAGCCTAAACAAAACGGTTTCGTGCTTGTCTATAAACTTGAGCATAATTAAATCATAACCTGGCAAAATTATGTACCATAAAGTGTACAACATAAATTAGCTGCATTATGTAAAATTATGCGGCACGAAATTTAAGAACCACTTATTATCAGCGCGGCTTACGTAAGCCAACATACACTGCGACACAGCTGATAGCATCTCGATGAATTAATTTGCTTACGCGACTCGGAAAACATTTGGTCATTACCATGAAACTCGAGTATTGAAAATATTGTATATTTTCAATACTCTCCTCCTCCGAAACGGCATGACCGATTATTATGATTTTTTTGTATATTATATTCGGTAGGTCTGAGAATAGGTGGTAAACTATTTTAGAACGTTTGATGAATCAGCTAGTGGATTTAAACATAGTTCTGAGGGTCAATTCTGCTAAATAAAACCTGTAATAATAAAATTACAATCAAGTCCCGACACGCTAAAACTGTCAAACCGGTATTATCGTAAACGTTAAAGCAGCGTCTAATGCCTCCTGGACCAATATTCAAACATCACAAAATCAGTTTATGATAACAAATCGCTTCACTTATGATACAATCAAAGTAAGGAGGTTCTGATATCACAAAAGTTAGACCCTTGCGCGGTGCTGAAGTAAGTTAGAGCTGAAGTTATCAAAATATTTTTCCATGTGGCTACATATTAAATACTTAATAAACTTTTTATCCTTTCACAGCCTCCGTAGTCCAGTGGTTTAGAGCTTGGCTCCCGACTCGGAGGTCATGGGTTCGATTCCCAAGTTGGAACAACAAAAAATGTTGCTTCCAAGTTTGATTAGGACAATGCAGGCTGATCACCTGATTGTCTGACAAAAAATATGATCCATGCGTCAGATGGGCATGTAAAAAGTCGGTCCAGCGCCAGAAGGTCAATTCTGCCATTTTAATCCAACAATAATACTGCTTCGATACAAAACTCAAATAAATAATAATGTTTCCAGACATTGTGCCTGCCATCAATAAGACTGACAATTGGCAACAGTGGAACGAAGTTGGCTTACGAACGTCAAGCGACAGCTGTCTTTGTTCTCGCTTAATTAAGAAGTACCTGGTTGACGGTATAAAATAATTAAAAATAAATATAAAAATGTAAAAGAAAAAGAAATAATAAGAATCCTAAACATATTTATCTTACCGGGATTCGAATTCACCACATTCCGAATTTACAAACAATGCTAAAATTATACGCTACTAGATGAAAACTCGGCTTCGCTCGGGTGAAATGTGACTCATAATACACATCTAGGTGTAAAATGTAGGTAGATATTTCCGTAGTCATCGGTTCTCAAAGAATATTAAAGGTATAAGCAAGGCATAGATTCGTATAGCTTCGTTCATTGTGTTTAATAAATATAGTAAATAAAAACTGCAAAAGTTTTCACACAAATAATTTTTATTTTAAATCAACATTAAAAATGAACTAACATAAATTAACAAATCATATAATTTTTAAGGTTTATTCTCTATAAACCTCTTTGTTTTAAGCACTCAGTCTTTTTGTCTACTTTGGCAGGTAGATAAGTACTTACTAATTTTAAAAATAAAAAATGAAATTGTTGTTCTTTATTCAAATCGGCTAAATCAAAAATAAGATTACGAAGTATGTACCTTCTCCATAAGGATACAGTATTTTTCTGTACAAATATATCTTTTTAGATCTTGTCTTGCTATGCTAAAAATCGCTTTAGTGATCCTTTAGTTCTAACCTACCTCATTGTTTATGTATGTTTAGCTATGTTAAGTATGTCTAAACTAATGTTTTAGCTTAGTCTTATTAAGGAAGAGCTACCAAAACGTTATCATATTAATAATTATACATCACAGGTTGATTATCATAATTTTTTTCTATATATAACATTTTTCGTTTACGAATTTTTACATCATTGAATCTTGGAACTCGAGAGAAGGCAACATAGAGCTGGCCATGTGTGAACACAGGATTAGTTAAAAATATACCGATTTGTGGAAAGTTTGTCCCTGGCTTTTGTTTATTGTCATAGCGAATGCTATGCGAATGGGAAACTGAAGCCGACTAAATTTAAAAGGCAGTTGACTGTTGGATGGCTGGAGACGAATTCGAGGAATAAAAACTAGTTCCCAGATGGCTACTACAAATAATTTCGGCATCAGTGACACGTGAAGCTAACGCTCTAACAATAAGACGGGTTCCGTTGCACAACGCAACAGTCGGGTTTAAATTTCTCAAAAGCATTACTATACAACCAACTTTTAATTTTAGAATGTGTGGTGGTAGTCCTGCAAGCGTTATAGAAATTAGGAGTTCTACAGGATAGTTTAAAACATCATTATGATCGTCCTCAACCACAGCGTCAGAACTCTCATAAATTTTAAGCAGGCCGGGGATTTTCTCGACAACTTGGTCGTTCAATTGAAAAAAATCATCGTTTTTGGGAATAAGGATAGCTTTCATTGAATAACTTTTATAATCATTCGTGTTAAGGGAAACACCAAAAATATGGTCTAAAATTGAATTATCTACAATGCATCGCTGAGGCAGTTCATTGTGGTCGTCACCATCTTCATTAGCTGATCCATCGCCTACCTTTAATACCCATTGAGCAAACTCTAAATCATCGTGAGCTCTCATATTATGAACCAATTGGAGTCGAGTAAAGTTTGGCTACATTGAAAAGTGCTTAATTGAAGCTTTTATAATATCATTTCGTGACCCATTAACTACAACTGGTAAAATCTAACAAAAATCTCCTGCGAATAACAATGTTTTTACTCCAAAAGGTAATTTATTTTTCATTATGTCTTGAAGGAGTCGATCAACTACAACAATATAAAACATTTAGTCATGGGTGCTTCATCCCAAATGATTAAATGAGTTACCTTCAATAACTTAGCTGCTGGTGACCCTAACGACATATGAGACGTAGAATCTACATCTGAATTAATTGGAATTTTAAATCGCGAGTGAGCTGTTCTACCACCATCTAACAGAGTTGCTGCAATACCATAAAACGCTATGGGTAGGCATATTTTGTTTTCAGATCTTAAAATATGTAAAATAGTTGTAAATACAAAAGTCTTTCCAGTTCCTCCTGGGCCGTCAAGGTAAAACAGCTTTCTCTCTGTGGGATTATTCACAGCGTTTACTATTGTATCGACCATATATTTTTGTTCGGTGTTCAATTTTTGGTATTTTTCATAGCCATTTCCTTTTTCAAGTTCACAGTCATAAACGGGATCAGATAAGAAAACATCATTTTCACTAATATCCAGCTCCGGAAGTCCGAAATCTGTTAGTCTCTTTCCGTGGAGTTTTAATGTTTCATCAATTTCTTGTAAAGTTAACTGTTTGGATAATAATTCAGGGCGTGATCTTGTAAAGTCTTCGGTAAAATGTGATGCAAACTTTTTCCAAAGAACATTAGGATCAGTTACTTCACAAAATACGCAAATTAACGCAAACAGCTGTCGTAATTGCCGAGGAAGTTTAAAACCAATCGCTTCATCCAAACATCTTTCCCATTCCTGATCGTCAAAAAGGATTGTAAATAATATTTTCATAAGTTCTAACATCTCTGAAGCAAGTCGGCCTTTTAACGTGAAGAAGTACTAATAGCCGTAGATAATATCGTTCCCGATTAGAAAAGGAATAATTATACATTCTTGCAATTACTTTATTAGCCGCTGACTGAGATAGTCGTGGTTGCCACTGTCCATGGATAAATCTAAAATGTGTCGGAATTTCAGTGTAAAGATATTGTCAAGCACTTTCATTTGTTCTGTTTAGTTCAAAAAATGCTAATAATGTTGATTTTTCAACTAATCTAGCTGTTGCTTCATGAACATTCTGATCTGTAAATACGACAGTTTATTGGTTTTCCAAATGAACACCTAACTGTATAATTGTGTGACTCATTTTGTGCATTGAAAATTCAAATATTCGCCAAACTGCTTCAGGAGCCGAAACTTATCTGGTATCAATATAAGCCTTAATTTCATCATGGTGTTCATTGCTTGATGTCGATTGATCGCTGGACTTTTGTGGCGCTACTGTGATTTGTATCTTTGTTCGGTCATGACCTTTATAAATATATTTATTTATATATTTCACACTTTTAACACTTGAACAAATTTCAACATTTTTGTGAGCATTAAATTTTTTACATAGAGAGGGATTGTAGGGCACCACCCATCTGTTATCACACTCGAAATCCTTCTTTTTTATTGTTCTTCCGTCGTCTCTTCTTCTTATTATAGCATAACCTCCATTTTAGGTACCAACTCTTGTTTCTCCGCAAAATGTCTTTGGCTAGTTTTTAGAACATTAAGAGGCAATCCTATCATTTTTATGCAGGGTGAATTCATATATCCAGGGCCACATGGCCCATGGATCATGTTTTTTGACACAGTCTGAAAAAGTTCCTGGTCTTTATCTGGATCAGGTATTTCTGCACACACAAATTTATCATAATCTTCTGATGACCTTGGTTTATCTTCATTTCTTAGAATAATAAGCATACGCGCATGTGGAAGCCCACGTTTCTGAAATTCAATGGTGTAAAACCACGCACTCGGTATTCCAAAACTATGTTTCCTTGTAATGTTATCTAAAAGTACTTCCAATTTAAGTTTAAAAATTCTGGCAATTTAATCTGGTCTATGTTCTTTTTTAGTGCCTCGTAAATTATCTAAGATTTCCTGCCAATTCAGATTGCACTTCAATGTTATAAATAGATCTGGTTTACCATACTTGCATACAGTTGTTATAATTGTCAGCTCTGAGCTGTTTTTGATTCATTCGAAGAAACAATAATCTTTGAGATTCAATCCTAACATAGGCCAAGACACAATATTCATGAAAAAGTTTTTCGGTGTCAAATAATGGGCCAAAATTTTCACGAACAGCAAGTCTATACTGATAAAATTTTAACATTGTAAGACGGCTTCGAGCAGTTCGACTCTCTTCTCTGTGTTGAAGATTTTCATCCCAACCGAGTTCTCCATTAGGAAAAAGTAAAGGAAAGGCTAAAGGGTCAATATTGGGACTGGTTGATTTTGAGTGTAGTTAAATGTTGAGAATATTCTTGTACAGAAAAGTCTATATTTAATGGAGGTTCGCCGTTTTCTCCTACAAAGATGACCGCTACCTCATTATTTGATGGAGTGTTATACCGACGCAAATCAAGAGATTTATGTTTATAAAACTTCATTGATACCGAATATTTGGCTCTATTTTCTGAGGCTGCTTTTAATTCCTCTTCCGCTAAAATCGCAGCCACCCTTTGCTATATTATGACAAAAGGACTGGATTCATTGAGCATTGTTTGTAAGGACTTCATTATATTGCTTCTACATATGTTATTTCTAGAATCAGATAATCGTTCATTTAATGCTGCTTCATCTTCAATTATGTACAATTGGTTGTATTGTGGTTTATGACCTTGCAACGGAAACAAATATACTTCTTTTATATAAATTTTCCCTTGTACCCTATAAGTGAAAAATCCTGGAGGGAGTGTGTTCAAGTTTGAATTTATGGATGCCATTTCAAATATTGAATTATATTGTCGTATAATTAGCCTTAAAATTATTAGCATCAGACGTATGGCCTTCGTATAAATCTAATAATATATCTGGAATTGGCTTTAATGCTTTATCTGGGTCTATGTATACTTTCCCATTATGACAACAATTTTTAAAATTATTTTTAATTTTTTCACCTAAAAAATGAAGTGCTTGACATGGAACACATTCATAAATCATAGAACCAACTGAATGTACTGATACTTGAATAGTGTTATTTGAAAGTGCTAAATGTACGTATTTAGTCCTGGGGGGCTGATGTTCTGTACTAAACTTGCTTGAATATTTACGTTTCTTCGGGGGTCTGCCCGCCATTTGATATGTTTTCTTTCTCCTCTTCTTCTAAAGAAATAAAATCACTGCTGACTGACAGCATTGATTCTTGTTTTTTTCTCGTTCTCCGAAGAAACATCATCAGTCACCAGTGACTCTTCGATTAGCGTCAACTCTTCGTTATCGACCTTAAAGGAGAAAATATATTAGACAAATATTCAAATAATAATAAGTATTGTGTATGTATGTAGGTATATCCTCACACCTCTATCTAGTAATAAGTATTATTTTTCATTTTACTGTACTCGGTGACCTGCACCATTAACTTACCTGAAAGTCATGAAATAAGTCTTGGGATTTGTAAGGTTGTATTGTATTTATTTGTTTTGGAAAAAGGTTTGAAAGTGCCCGAGCTTTGGTTCTTCTTAACTGCCTAATTGTTTCTAGGCCACAACACTCGCAATAATTGAAATTATCTGCAAAAATATATTATACAATATATTATAATGTCTAATTGTATAATAAGAACTAGCCAAGTTCAAGTTGAACTTGTGAATGAAGGGGTCCATACCATTATCAAGAAAAACGGTAAAAAAATCGTGTCTGTTTCTGTATGTGTTCATGACACCTCAACACAGGATATGCATGTGGTCATTTATTATTATTTGTCTGGTTATAGAGAAAAAATATTGAGCCGCTTACCGAGTATAATGTTGTCGCATTCCACACATCGACTGCACATTTGAATTTGCTAGCAGTTTCTTGCAAATATTTTGTTATTACAAAAATTGCATGTCACAAGTAAATAAGTACTTATTTTATTTGAATGCAGAAAGTATTACAATCCACACTTTAAGAAGAAAACATAGAACAAAATTCACTTAAAAACACAACCTGCCTACATACCTACTAAAATACTACTCACCATCTTTACGAAGAGCCCTTCGCTGCATCCACTTTCCACAATTATGACAATGTTTACCAAATGCAAGGAGATTCGGCTGTTAACAAAATGATGAAGGTATAATTAAACAAAAGACTAAACGAAGACAGAGATACGAACAATTAAAGATTTTATGAAATACTTACGATTTTCGGCATGATGTGTGTAATCCAAACAAAGTAAATCACTATGCAAAACTAAATGACATATTTTGAACTAAAACTTCCACTTTTATGATTATGGTTAGTATTCTTTTTTCTATGGCTGTTATCGCAATCGTCCAATCTGGGGTTTGAAGATAAAATACATAACATAGAGTATATCAAATATATAACATAAAATAAATAAAAATATAACATAAAACAACATAAAAAGGTGTCAAAAATAATATTTTCGCGAAACGTCAACGACTGAAGAAAAGTATTTAGTTTTGATAAGATTCACTCAATGCTTCCGGCAAGACGTTTCGATTTACACAGTCACATGAGTCACAGTTCTTAGTGATGGATACTTTTTGGCGCGACGCACGCGATTTGTTGAAAGGTGTGTTGCTATGAAACAGAACGTTTATTAACTACCCAATATGGCGACTGCGGTTTGTTTGTCAGTGCCATTAGACATTATTAGAATTTAACGAAATTCTCCATAATCCAAATTTTGCGGATAAATGTTGTCGACTTGAAATCAATATTTTTTTATGTTTTGTTATTCATATAAGGTTTCGACTGAGTCTACCGTACCCCTTGACGAAATTATTAATATAGATAATATAGCTTGGTATGCGTACCTAGCATACCAAGCTGCCAACCAGACAGCCAACCAGACAACAGGAGAAATTATTGATATATTGTTGCACGACGAAATAAATAAAACATATATTGCTTAAAAATGCGCAGTTTCAAAGAAAAATCGTTCTAGCTGGGTAGCTAGATCGATTTTTCTCCCCCAAAGCAAATTGCAGGGAGCATTCTAATTTCATGGTAATACTTGTAGCTGTTATCGAGATGTTAATTATATATATGTCGTAGCTATATCGTAGATTTGCTCACTGCATGAAATGCTCGATAATTTTTTTGTGGTCGTGGTATAAAATGGTCACATTTTATAATGTGGGCAATTTAATTTGATCAGTTCATTAAATCGTTAACGTTTAACGATTTTGTCATCCACATTTGGCTTGATCGTATAAAAAGGTGTCCATAAAATAGTTAATGAAAATCTAGAACATGTTAAGAACTTGTTTATAATTGTCATTTAAGTCCCACTAACACAAACATGTAAGTTGCGCGAAAGTAAAAAAAATGTAGGAAAACTCAACAATCATATTAACTTTTAGCCGCCTTCTTACATATAAACAAAGCGCTTGCAGCGCCTCTTCCGGTGATTGATGTAATTATTTTACGATACATATAATATGTCAAATAATCTTGACCATTTCATGAAGTAGCCAATAGACAGTGAAATTCTCGAGAATTTCATGAAGTGAGCAAACTATATGGCCACGACATATATACAAGATCGTCTCGTTTAAAGTATTGGATTGTAGTCAATGTAATTTAAAAATGACTGTGTTGGGATTTAAATTGTGATAAAATAGTGAATTAGAATGCCGACTTTCGATTAATTTATGATAACAGGATTATTAATTGATATTGAATTGAAAGTCTAAGTTAAATACGAGAAAAGGGCCTCTAATCTCTTGCCAGTCGGTTATCCATCCCACTGGGTTTCGAGAGTAAAGGAAGAGAAGTGTACTGCGCACACACTTGGGCACTATGAAATTACTCCTGCGAGCTGGCCTGGTTTCAATGAATCCGCCCACCGTTACCGAAATTGCTGTGGACTATGGGGAGCTATATATAAATTTAATAGTAAAAATGTATTTCTGTAGAAAATAATGTATGTTTTACTATGATGCCATCAAGTAATTATTGTTATAAAGTAATTATTCAGTGGCGTTACGGCATTCGTGCGTATTAGTCGCGTTCCTAGTTGCTTACGTTTTAATAAGTGCAGCGATAACACTGCGCTCGTTGCGCCCGGGAACTCGGTAACAAACCGGTTTGCCGGCGCGCTCCGCGCCTATCTATAGATGACGGAAGATACAAATGAATACGATTCCAAACAATTATGTTATACCAATATATTGTTGAGTGATAATTCCATAAGTGACCATGAAAGGATAGATGAAGAGTTGCAAGTTTATCAAAAAGAGAACCAGATACAATCCGAGATGGGAACAAAAGAAGAAATAAAAAGTTTTACAAAACCTTTAAAACGAGACAGAGAATTAGTAGACTCAGATTGGAGTGTTGTAGAAGATAGGAAAGAAAAGAAAAGAAAAGACGAGAAAATTCAAATGTATGTGTCATGTAAAGAAGGTGTGCCTAAACAACTTGCGTTGGCAAAATTGTTAAAAAGAGAAGGAATAAATACAAGGGACATTACAAATATTAAATACATTAATAAATATAGATTACGTATTGATTTTTCGTGCCATTTGAGTGCTTCAAAGTTGGAGTTAAACGAGTCATTTATAAATCAAGGATGGCGATTTTATAGGGCTATGGAAAAAAGTTTCTCATACGGAGTGATTAAAGACATAGATATGGACACTTCAGAGGATTATATATGTAATAATATAATCTGCCCGAATGAAATATCATTCTGAAATATCATTCTAACTGAATACAGTTAGTGTCGGCTCGACGCCTTAATAAACGCGATAATGATTCTTCTGACCGTTCGTGGCTCCCAAGCGAGGCAGTTCGATTGTGTTTTAAGGGTCCGAACATACCAGCGTATATTTACATCGATGAGTTACGTATAAAAGTATTTCCATACGTTTACCCAGTGACACAATGTTCGAAATGCTGGAAGTTTGGTCATTTCGCGAAATTATGTTCATCCAAATCGGTAGTATGTCCTAAATGTGGAAATAATCATGTTAATTGTGAGACTTTTACATTTAATTGCATCAATTGTAATGGTAAACACATGGCATTGGCTAGAAACTGTCCTACTTTCCTTAGAGAGAAGAAATTGAGGGATATTATGGCTGAATTTAACTGCACGTATCGTAAGGCCTTAGAGATGTATCCGATTAACGATAATCCAAACTGTGCATTGTATACGAACCAAAAACTAAATTTAGAAGAGCCCTTGCCGGTAATTCACGATGACATAAAACATAGTACTTCAACTGCACCTACGCCCAGTGCTTCTTATGCAAATATGGTTAAAACTACAGCAATAATACATAATCCAGAGCCTTCGAAATATTTTTCTCATCCAAAAAATAAAGGGAAGACAAAGAACTCTAAGGCAAGGTCCACGGATACGAAGATGGATTTTGATTCAGAAATAGTTCAAAATGAAAATAATACTGCCGATCCTTGTTGTCACGAAGATTCTTTGCAGGATGACAAGCAACGTGAAGTACACTTTTCTGAACTGTTATCTAGACTTAAGGAAATTATATTTTTAAAAGGTCAATCTTTCCAAACTAAAATTAAAAACGTAATAAAGTGTTGTATTGAGTGGTTGGTATTATTAGTAGTCGATAGTGTATCATCAGACTGGCCCGTGTTGAATCAAATATTGGAATATTTAAATGGATAAGAAACATTGTAAGAAGCTTAACATAATACAGTGAAATTCTCAAAGCTTACGTCCTAAATTAGTTTCTTTAAAAAATTTACTAGCGTAAGAAAAAATTCATACAGCTGTTTTATGTGAAACATGGTTACAACCTCAGAGTTTTTTGAAGGTAAGTGGTTATAACATTTTTCGTAGGGATCGAGATGATAATTATGGTGGTGTAGGTATTCTTGTACATGCATCAATTAAGAGTCAGCCACTGAACGTGCGAGTTAGAAACTCTCAAATTGAGGTTGTGGGTATAAAATTATTTAATTGCACAGATGTAGAAAGTATAATTTCAGTTTACTGTCCTCCTTCTGCTAGTACAACACAATCCGATTGGGAAGATTTATTTTCTATTATACCAAAAAAAAAAAACTTAATTTTAGGTGATTTCAACGGCCATCATGTGAGCTGGTCATATAAGTCGGATGGCCGCGGTTGTCAAATTTTTGATGCCTTGCTAGAAAGTGAATATGTTATTATAAACAGTGGTGCACCCACTCGGATAAACTTAGTTAATAGCGGATTACAGCAGTCTGCTCCAGATATTTCGATAGTTTCTTCAGATATAGCTTTAAAGTTTCATTGGGTAACCTTAAATGAGACGCTAGGCAGCGATCATTTAATTATAAAATTGTCTTTAAATACCATAGATTAAGGTTTTAATTATAATTTAAGGAGGAATTTTAAAAATGCTAACTGGGATTCGTATACTGTTTTACTGTCTAGGCTTTTTACAAATTTTAATTTTTTACACAATAATTTACAAGACACTTATGATGGATTTATTGATATTTTAAATATAGTGGCTAATAGATTTATACCCTTTGTAAAAATTGACACAAATCCAACTAGTAATTTTGCACCAAAGCCGTACTGGAATATGACCCTATCTAAATGCGTCGCTGAACGTAGATTAGCTCTTTCTAAATTTAGACGGAACCCTATTCCACAAAATTTTGAATTATTACAAGAAAAAACCCGCATAGCCCAGAGACTTATACGTAATGCTAAGAGTACAGCGTGGCAATCATTCTGTTCTTCGTTAAATGAAACCTTATCTCCGAATAATATTTGGAAAAAAATGCAATGGCTGAAAGGGTATAAAATAGTTAGAAATCACGTAGATTCTGTTAAAGCTAACCAACTGCTACATAATTTAAGTCCGGACTCTGTCATGCCAGCTGAGTTAATTTACGTGTCTAAATACTCTACACTTAATAAAAAAATTACAATACAAGAATTAGAAAGATCAATTCGGCCTAAAGATACAATACCGGGTTACGACAATATTTCATATTCAATGATAAGTCATCTTCCAGATAACGGTAAACAGTTATTACTTCTATTTTATAATAGTTTCCTTTTTCAAAGTTTTGTACCTAGACAATGGCGGGATGTAACTATTGTGCCAATACCTAAACCGGGACGAGACCTCAATGACCCATCGTCACTTAGGCCCATCTCAATGATATCCTGTATCTGTAAAGTTTTTCATTCTATTCTAATGTATAGGTTAGAATGGTTTATTGAAAAACATAATTTATTATCCGAGAATACTACAGGGTTTAGAAAATGTCACTCAACACTGGATAATTTAAGTAATTTTGTAATGAATATTGAGATCGGTTTTTTAAAAAAAGAATCAACTATAGCGTGTTTTATTGATATTAATGATGCATACAACAACATAGATATACCTAGCTTACTACAGATTATGGATCAGCTAGGGGTGGGAGATGTAATGTGTCAATATTTCTGGAACTACCTAAAAGAAAGATATCTTAAAATTAATGTTAATGGTACAATTTTATGTCGTAGCACAGGGCGAGGATTACCACAGGGGGATCCAATATCACCACTTCTGTTCAATGTTGCAACTATATTTATATGTAAGAAAATTACTAACGTTAATGTATCGCAGTACGCAGATGATTTCGTTTTGTATATGACTGATAGCACCATTATTAGGATTTCGGAAGCTTTACAAGCAGCGTTAAATAAATTATCATGGTTATTACAAAAGATAGGTTTGGAAGTTTCTTCGACAAAAAGTAAAGTTTGTATTTTTAAAAGAGGATATAAGCGTGACAACGTAATTCTTACAGTTAACGATGCAACATTGCCAGTAGTGGATAATTTCAAATACTTGGGTCTATGGCTCGATCGGTCATTGAGGTGGTCTAAACACTTAAATGAGCTTAGGGATAAAATTTCAAAGTTTACAAATATTTTTAAAATTCTTGTTGGTTCAAATTGGGGAGTGCATCCTGTACATATTAGACGTTTATACATGTCATTGATACGAATTCGTTTGGATTACGCCAGCTTTTTATACAACAATGCGAGTAATACGCATCTAAGTAAATTAGACAAAATTCAAAATCAAATGTTGAGACTTATTGGTGGGTTTGTAAAATGTTCTGCAATACATGTTATGGAAAATGAGTTACATCTTCAACCTCTGTTTATTCGTAGACACTACTTGGCAAGTAAATATTGGTTGAAAGCTAAATCCTTAGAAAACAATAAAATAATACCTTTATTGAATGAAATACACCATCTTAGCAACAATATTAGGAATTCGACCAGGAGAAGTAGGAAAAAACCATTATTAGTTACGATTAATGAATCTTATAGCACGATTGCAGTACATACAAGTTCTCAATTAGAAATGTACACATTAAATACTTGGGTTAGTTATATTGATGTATATAATTTCATTAAACCTAGCTTAGAAATAGTCAAAAAGTCAAAAAAGGTTTATAATAGTAATTTGCTAAATCAGCTGTGTGTTAAATATATAAAAGATAATTATTTAAATTTTTATAAAATATATACTGACGGGTCGAAAGACCGCTACAGGGTTGGAGCTGCGTTTCTTGATCCTAATAAAAATGGTTTTATGAAGTTGAATATTAAAACAAATATAAATATTATGAATGCAGAACTTATAGCAATATCAGAAGCCCTTACCTACATTAATTCTTTAAAACATACTGGACATTACGTAATATTTACAGACTCCAGAAGCGCCCTCCAACACCTCGTTAGATGTTCCTCAACGATACGAGGAACACCTATAGCATATACAATACTTAACAATGTATGTAACCTAGCTAATGTAGATTAAAAATGTTACATTGCAATGGATTCCATCTCATATTGGCTTGATAGAAAACGAGAAGGTGGATCAATTGGCAAAAGAAGCTTCGGTTGACGGGGTAGAATATAATTGTATTCCTTTCTACACGGATCTTATACCTTTCATGAGGATGAAGTGTACTGAAATGTGGTCAGAATATTTTGATAAGAGGTCTCTCACAAAAGGTATTTGGTATAAAACCATCCAACCCAATATTTCGGCTGTACCGTGGATCGATCAGGCCAATATGAGCAGACCAGAGATTGTAATGGCTCTTCGGCTTCGTTCGGGGCACATTCCGTTGAACAGTTTTGCCTTCCTTATGGGCAAAGTGGAGTCACCAAACTGCTCGATATGTAACAAAGTAGAAGACGTGCACCACGTTCTGGAGGAGTGTGCCCGGAATGAGGCAGAAAGGAGGCAATTTATATCCTTCAATAATTGTTTAAATAATTATAACGTTGGTGTTTTTAATAGCATTCTGTCTTCCCCCTCATCAGATAAGGCCAGAATGTTATATAAAATGGTAAAAATTTGTTGCGAGAATAGGCACACTGAGTAATATTTAGTATGATAGAATTTAGTTCTAAGTTGATTTCTGTAAAATTATTTCTGCAATGAGGGTGACTTAATCACTAAGTGATCAAACCCTTTTAAAAAAAAGAAAAAAAAAAAAAAAAGTAATTATTGTTGCAAAGATTAGAATTTACTGTCACAAAAACCTTTTTTATATTTATGTTTCATTTACGAACGTAACAACTGGTTCTTCTCGCCAGGCTAGTTTCTGAACCCCGATGGTAGATCAACAAGTAGGACAATTCTGAAAACGTACATACAAAGACTTCCATAATCATTAACCTTTTTTGGATTTGCCGTATTCGGGTAAAAATTATATTTTTTAACAAAATGTAAGATAATATCAGTATTTTATTCAAATTTATATGTTTGCACAATAATCGTACAAACATACCAAGTATATATATATAATTATGTGACCTTTGTAAGATCAACATAATCATAATTACAACTTAAATACACCTTTGTTTTGCAAAATATACAGAACACTATTTGTATCGTCGCAAACAAAACTCCAAGCTTCATTTTACATTTCTATTTCGAGTAAATTTCGTTATAAATTCTGGAGTCGTTGGAGAGTTGACTCGCAAAAAACATATTCACATTTGATATTTGTATTCACTTTCGTTTTTTACGAGAACATACTAGCTTTTCGTTTTATAATGTAAACTATGATCGAATCTGATCTAAGAACAGAAATAATAGCAAAACAATAGTAATACAAAAACAATAGGTAGTAAATGTTTAAAAATAGACTTAAATATGTAAACTAAATCGAACACAATAATATTATGTCTGCAATACGCGAGAAGGCTCGATGTAATAGCCAAAATTTTTAGGATTTAGCCAAATTACCGACAAACAAGCAGAGGAATTACCGCCGCCGCTGGCTAAAGGTTAGTGCTAAGTAAAAGTTAGTAGCTACCGTCCTAAAGGTTAGTGCGAGAACGATGAAACTTTGCATGGATATGTGTATTAACCACGTCGACAAAGTGCAAAAATAAAATCACGAAAAATATTTTTTGAGAATCTTAAACTTCGTACAAAAATAACAAAATAATATGTAAGCATGTAAAAATATTGGTATAA
The DNA here is from genome assembly GCA_037179445.1 of Phengaris alcon alcon. Taxonomy (NCBI): domain Eukaryota; kingdom Metazoa; phylum Arthropoda; class Insecta; order Lepidoptera; family Lycaenidae; genus Phengaris; species Phengaris alcon. The sequence goes on from JAYRCH010000142.1 coordinate 1,982,324, forward strand.
TGATACGGAACCCTACGTACGCGAGGACAGCTCGCACTTGGTCGTTTTTTTTTTTTAATATCCGTTTTTCCTGGCATCCGTCTATATTTTACCTCTAACGGCTGCCACGAAAAATCTTATTTTATGAAGATAGTCCATGTGATGATCTTTGAAGGAAAACTATAACGGTTTTCATACCTTTGTTAGTTAAGTATTGTTAGAGTGAAATGCGCTTACTTCATTCTTAGTACAAAATAACGAAATAATAAATAAACATACAAAATATTGGTATAATGGCACGCACGTAAGGACGTGCGCGAGTCTGACTCGCACTTGGCCGGTTTTAATTGGTGGGTGATCTTTACAGTCGAGCCAGTCTGTTCGAGTCAAAAGCTCTCCCAAGTTAATGAGTAGCTGTCAAGTGTGTAAATCTGTTACTATTTGATACAGAACAACGTAATCCGCTTTTAATACTCCCAATGTTCCACCAAGTCTATATTAATAGCATACCAAACTGAAGACAGAGCGAGAAATTTGCATTTGTAGTGCAATCAGCCACCACAAGATATTGGCGGTATTTCTAAGTGGAGTAGAATGCTAATACTGTCGACGAGCTATAGGCACTGCCGCTGAGCGCTAAAGCGGTGTACTTATCTCAATATCTACAACAACAAAAAAGAAATGTCATGTACAGAGTATACGTGCCAGAAGCGAAACATTAATTATTTAAAATCCAAAAATACTCTCATTGTGCCTAAAGTACAATCACTTCTAAAAATAACGAAATATTTATTTCACTTCAAAATTATAAAAGAAACACAATAAAAATATTTCATCTGACCGATTCAGAACCCGAGACCAATAATTGGTCAACAACGCAAAATCCATGTGCCTACATTGCGTTACGCGTATCTGACATTAGTATTCGAAATTACTCATATCTTATTTGTATTATACGACGAAAGGGCCGTAACGCTTTTTTGTGACAGAAAATCTCTCTACGTACTACTAAGTACTCTTTGATTTATGTTTTTTTTATATATTTTTTAATTTGTTATTTTTTGAAGGTTGTCCATTTTTTTAAAATTGAACGGAGAACTTAAAAGTGTGACATCTTCGGCTAACATTGTGTGACATCGTACAGTGTGACCGTCAGACATCGTGAATTCGATTTGTTACGGGTTTAATTAAATGAAAGATGTATTTCCCGTGACAATATATATTAAGAAAAAAAATAAGGGTCGTGGGCAGAAGGCCGAAGGATCTGGTTTAGCTTCTTGGGTGTCTGTGGGTATCGAAGGGGCTTTAAACCACGTGGGAACTTAGCTGAGTCCAGGAGGGTAACAAGTGGTGAGGGCGAACTGGGGCTGCAACTTCTGGTAGCGTCTATTTGTCACCGCCACGTCCGACCATCGTCGATAGATCGTCTAAGGGGGCGGTGCAGCCTGATTCCAAGTCCAGTTATCCAGTCTGGAATATCTATGCGGCCTTAGAAATCCGGTTTTGGGAAAATAGCCAATAGACCTTGTATAAGAGTGCCTTTCACCCGGTATATAGATCCCTGGAAAATTCATGATAACGTGTGGGTAGGAGTCCCGTCACACAGCGTGATATTAACCCCAAACGATCAAAATCACGGGCTGTGTGACCATTATAAAAAAGGTAGGCAAAAATAAAAAGATAAAATGATATTAAGGACAATTAATATGATACAAACATCCTAATATTTTAACAATGCTAAATCGGAAAGATAAAACTATAAATTGAGCACGTGGCCAATCAAATTTTTCTTTTAACAACTTATTTTACCAAGGTGATATTTTACATGAAAGATAATGTGTTTTAATTACAAGCGTGATTTACCAAATATTCACAACACAGATATACTAAACTACTCACCGTGAACACGGGGTTAAAATATAAGATACACTTGTATCTAGAAAAACTTGAACAATAAAATTCGGCAGGAGAAAAAGGCGCTGTCATCTCGCGACAGCCTATATACTCCTCCTGTCATTATGTTTTATTTTTAACTGACAACTAGCGGTAATCCAAATGCCACAATAAAGAAATATTAGAGATGAAGCTCTAGTTAGAAACGTTTGCCAATAGATGGCGTTGTCTAGCACAAATTAGCTATTATTTTTAATAATAATATTTATTTAATAATAATAATAGTTATTTCATCAAGATAGCACATACATAATAATAAACAGAGGTTGACCTTCCCTATTAAGTGCTAGGAGCACCTGTGTTAGGAAAGGCCACTCTTCCTTAGCACACTCTTATATTTTACTGATGAAATAGTTACAGCAATTTAGATTAAAACTAAAACTATAGAAAAAACAGCAGAGGATGTGTTTGTGTGCTGTGTGTGCGCGTATGTGTGTGTGTGTGTAGTGTGCCTTAGGATAAAACAAAATCGTGAATAGTAGATAAAGTGCTAGTTGTAAAATAACATTTTAAAAATAGTGTAAATAGTAAAAATAGTGTAAATATTAAATCTATCTAATCTAATTTTAAGTTAATCTAATCTATTTAATCTAATCTAAAAAAAAAAAAATCAACAACTGCTAATAGATGACGCTATACGCGTCGTTATCAGCTATAATAATGCGTTTAAAATGTAGCTATGCTACAGATTTAACTTCCATAGATTTTCATACCCCGGGCTTATTTATGAAACTCGTTTCTTGAGGAGTAAACTCCAAAAACTATAACCCGACTACGTAAATATTATAGCCTATGTTACCCGAGCTATCATTACGAATCTATTGATACCTCATTTAATAAAATCGGATCAGTAGTTTAAGTGCCGCAGTGGAACAAACGTAAATACATAATATAAAAACTGCCAAAATCATTACCCTTCCTTTTGACTTCGCCGTAGTCGGATAAAAACTATCGTAAAGTTGATTTTTAGGGCTTTGTATCCAAAGGGTAAAAACGGCACGGTATCATTGAGACTTCTCCGTCTGTTTGTCCATTCGTCTGTCACTACGTTGTATCTCCTTCGTCATGATAGCTAGACAGTTGAAAGTTTCTAGAGAGTTTTCTTATATGGTGTAGTTCGGTTGCCACTGTAACAGCAATTACAATCCCGTACGACGAACGTGATTTTTTTAACGTGATTTTTTGGTTTTATACGGAACCCACTGTGCGCGTGTCTAACTCGCATTTGGTCTGTATTTATGTCAATAAGTAGCTTAAGAAAGTATGCATTTAATGAACGAAGCCAAAAGGCAGTAATTTATTCATAACACATAAAAAACCTAAGCTTGGACAATTATTTTTACAAAACATAAATTGTCACAAAACTCCCTTTTATTGAGATACCGCTTTTGCCTTTATGATGGCAGTATGGCATCGACGGAAAATCTCCTCGCCTGTATGTATCTACATCGCTTGACTGCATTGTACTATCGTAGGTACACGATAACGGTTTAGGACCTGAACGGATTTACGAATTTGTAATTTTATCAAAGTTTTATCTTCATGCCATCCCATTTCCCAGTTAAGATAAATTTTGTAATATTGCGCTAGTTAAGATTGAGATAATATAATACGTATACGATACAATAACCTGTGCTTACATAATACTTTTCACTTTTTTGTCTAAAACTGAACTTTTGAAAACAGAAAATTTCGTACACGAAATATCTATATCTTTTATCTTATTTTAATGGGACCTATTGCATTTTATTTATTTAATTAAAAAATAATATAAGTACTTAATACTTCAATTACAACTAATTTTGTAACAAGTACTATAAATATATATTTTTTGTTTTTTTTCAAGTCTGTAAACATGTTTTTGACCGTGGAAAAAATGTTGTTTCTAAAAAAATTGTGAAAAAAAAAACGCCCGCCTGTAAGGAGACTTACATACAAGTACAGGAGGGAGGCCGTCAGTCGGAGGGTTGCGTGAGGGACGGTATTGACGTGTTAAATTATAATGCCCGTGCGACCATGTAAATAGAGTTGGGCTTTGTTTTTTACTTTACTTCATTTACATATTCATCGCCTGCGAAACTAACGATTTCACGTGTCCCCGTAAACTTCCAATACGAAATCTGTAACGAAAAATATAGGATTTTCCATTGAAATGTGTCGAATTGAATTTAAATTGGATTGTTCCTAATTGGTTTATTCCTAATTGGTATATTCTCAACTGCCTGCAATGATACATTAGAAAAATATAGGATTTTCCATTGAAATGTGTCGAATTGAATTTAAATTAGATTGTTCCTAATTGGTATATTCCCAACTGCCTGCAATGATACATTATTATAAGAGGGTGAAACAAGAACTTGGTATCGTATATATACCGAGCGAGTGCTAGGTACTGAGACCTTGTCCAGAAAGAGTGAATTCGCCGGGAAATGGTAGATCGTAGATACACTTTGCTACGTCGTAGATACGCTGTGGTATTTAGTAGATTCTCTGTGCCACGTCGTAGAGGCACCGTGCTACGTAGTAGATACGCCGTGGTATTTAGTAGATTCTCTGTGCCGCGTCGTAGAGGCACCGTGCTACGTAGTAAATACGCCGTGGTATTTCATACACTCTCTGTTTTACGTCGTAGAGGCACCGTGCTACGTCTTAGATACGCGTAGCTATGCCGTGCTACGTAAAGTATTAAGTACGTAAAGTAATATAGTTTTTTAACAAAATAACGTCAATGCCTATCTAAGTTCTTCTATCTGAATCTAGTCCACCATTAAAAAAATTACGTCAACAAAAAAATAATGTCAACGTTGCGTGTCTACGACGTAATGAGAAACTGCTTTTACACATTTACGGGAACATTTACTGTACCGAAACTCCAATTACTACCAAACTATTAATTATACTTAAGTATGTTCCATATTTTACTTTGTACATCTTCATTTACGTCAATCACTTTGTCCTTGTTTTAGAAAGCTAACTTTGTAATTAATTATTAAACGGATTTATCTATACTAATATTGACAAGAGGAAATATTTGTTTGTTTGTTAGCATGTTTGTTTGTTTGCATTGAATAGGCTCCGAAAGTACTAGACCGGTTTTGATGAAATTTAGCACACAAATAGAGTAGACCACGGGGAAGGACATAGTTTTTATCGCGGAAAAATGAACGGTCCCCATGAGATTTCCATTTGCGCGCACTATTCCACTTAACTCAAATTACCATAGGAAAATTATACAGTTTCCGCATAAAAAGTAGCCTATGTTTTAATACAGAGCCTAAGCTACTACCGCACCAAATTTCATCGAAATCTATCCAGTAGTTTTTGCATAAAAGATTAACAAACATCCATTCATGTATCCATCCATCCATCCTCACAAACTTTAACATTTATAATAGTAGTAGGATCCTTAAGTACAATTGACACTCGGTATTAAACCAAGTATACACTATACTTAATAATCTACTGTGTAGTGTGCAAATCAAATCTAACATTGAGCCTCCAGCTGAATTTCTCAACCTGTCGCTCAATTTTCCTTCAGGTATTAATAATATCAATTTCTCCGATTGGCTATCCTAATTCAAAACCTCTTACACGTGCCAGCTTATATCGAACTCACTTTACCTGCGATATCATTATCAACCCGCTTCAATAACCAGATAGGTTATTGAAGCGGGTTAATAGTTATTGTATATTAATAGTTATTAATATAATTCATCAAAATCGGTCCCGTAATTTCGGAGTACAAACAAACCTTACCTCTTTATTATATTAGTATAGATAGTTACAATACGATTTGTTTATTTTAATACCTACCAACCTTACTTATATTATGTCAAACCATACTTAAAGTTAGGGATCTCCTAAATTACAGGCAGTCCTCTGCTTGGCTTCTGTCAATCTTGGCAAGGAGGTGAGTGTCACTTAAAATAAGTAGCGTTTAATTTTTTTGGCAGTTAGCAACATACCAAATACTCTACTAGCCTTGACACATTGAAGTTGCTTTTTATAGCTTTTACAACTTTTGTTCTGTCCCGTCGGTCTCAGCCATTCAAGAGCTGCTTATTATTCATAGCCTAAGCCCGTTTGAGTTTGTATAAGCTAATGTTAGCTCATGGTAAGTGTATACGTGTAGACGCGAAACTGTCTTTATGCTAAAAGTTCAATGTCAAATGAACCACTTAACCTTATCAAGTAAACGAAATGCTATGCAAAGATCTCTCTTATTACGTAAAAATACTTCCAAAAGTAGGTACACCAGAAATTCATCAAAGATGTGAACAGATGATTTTTATGCTAATTAATCGACATTGTTATTCATAGACAACTAATAATTATTAATCGACTTTTAAACAATATTATACAAATAGATAAACACTGTCCAAGCCTTTGATGTGTTGTAAATAATCGACAGTAAGTTGACAAGATACAAGTACAAGTCGCGCACGGGGGTCCCGTACCAATCGGCAAAAAATTACGTTTGTTGTATGAGTCCTACTTATATATTTGTTTTTAGTATTTTTTGTTAAAGCGATAACTGAGATGCATCACTGTGAACATTTCAGCTGTCTTATATCACAGTGGAGCCTTAGTAATAGGGTCCTGCTATTACTGACACCGAACTGACAAAGTTTTAAGTATATAAAAACGTAAAGCAGCATCACGTCGTGTATTTCATGAAACTTTAAAATATATTCAAAGTCGGCATTTAATTTGTTACGTGAATCCGCCTCGGCAACGGGTTTTTGCAAAATTATTTTGTACGCAGTAATAAAATTGCAGAAAATGTTATTTGTAATAATGAATGATAAATTTTCATGACAAATTTTCGTACGATGTGTCGCTTACAAAAATTTTACAGCATATTTTATTATGATACTCGTTAATATACAGAATGATCATTTGGAAATTTTAATTTTGTTATTTTTATTATTATTAAATTATATTAAATCTGCGTCTTTTTAATAATAAAAATTCAAAAATTAAAATGTTTAAGTAACCCCCGAATTTACAAGCAGTTAGTTCTGCTGAGCAGAAGATTCTGCCAGTTTTCAAACAAAACTTAGATCGGTTCATTCGTTTGGGAGCTACGATGCCACGGACAGACTCACAGACAGACACGTCAAACTTATAACACCCTCTGTTTTCGTCGGGGGCTAGTAATAAAGATCATAAAATATTACATGTTTCGGCACGGATAGACTGGCTCGACCACAAAAAGTTCCACGACGGTCTCAAAGAAAACCGGCGTAAAATACTTGCTGTATGTTTTGGCGGGAGAATAAGAGTACCGGATGCAGATGCGGGGTAATTGCTCATCATCACGCGATCCGTTGGTTCGATTCCGGGTTTATTTCCCAACTAGATGTAACCCGCGACACGTCCGGGGAACCGCAAATTTTTCCGCGATAAAAAGTAGCCTATGTCAATCTCCGTGATTTACTTTAGATAAAGATGCCAAATTTCGCCAAAAGCAAAGAAACAAATCTTTCCTCTTTATTAGCATCTAAGAGGTATATACAAACAGGTATGACTGAGGTAGTCGTGTACTGGATTTTTATTTTTTTATCATGATCCTCTTAGGTAGAACAATATGAGTACCAATTTGTTAAAGAAACAGGTCTCTACCGTCTTATTTTATACTTCAAATGCGAATAAAATATAAATGACCTATAAAACAAGAGCACTAAATATTTCACATATTACCAAGTTAGTTTATTTGTAAGTAGATTGATATGTGAAGTTTAAATTTTTTAATCGAAAGCAAAATTGATTGTTCATTATTAAGGGACGATTGATATCATGGCCTTAACGTTGTAATTAAACCTTTCGAACTATTTGACCTTTCCAACTTTTTGTTTGATAAGTCATTTAGTTTTCAGTAAGTTACTTTACATCCTTAGTGTAGCCATACACCATCTAACTAATCGGCAGGACGCTGCGGATTGGATCAGATAGAGCTGACCGTGTATGGGCGTGGATTGGCATGACAGTTTCTACTGTTTATGTCAAGTTTGAACTGATCTTGTGTGTGGCTCCTGTAACACATAATAATGAAAGTTCCGAACATGGTATTGAAAATGTGAATTGTACAACACTTGAGCACTTACGTGGGTAGACACCATTTTGTACAAAAATACAACATTTCTTTTGCAGACAGTAAAATTAAAACCTTTATTTCGGGCTGCATGGGCTTTAAATATCAGAAATAAAACAGGCACAATGCTATAATTTCGTAACCGGCGTCATATAAAGCTAAAAACATGTTAATAAACCTAGTGAAACAAGCGAATCCGAGCGAGTATAAAAAACGAAAATCCCGAGCCAGTAGAATAAAAAAGCGAAATCCACGAACTAGTGAAATATAAAAAGCGAAATCTACAGAAACACAATCACAGTCCAATTAACTTAACGGTACGGGGCGGACGAATGTTATTGATTTTGCTACACGTAGATACGCTCGTGTGGTGGAGCTATTAGAGTATGCTTTATATAAAACATAGTATAATCTCATAAACTGGTATAATAATATGATTTAATATAACAATATTTACTTGTGTTATTACCATATTGTAGTATGAAATCGGAATTAGTATCTGACAGCTGTCATGTTGTCTCGATATCACGGGTGGGGGTCGTCAGACACAATCCTCGCAGTCACCATAAGGACGGTCTAGAAGGTAGACGTGTCTGATGAGACCACTAGTGATACAACGAGCCAATTCAATACTCTTGTAAGTAACGTCAGTACACATACAATTATAGCAATTCGTTTCAAACATCTTAATAGCTTTTGCGGGGCAATATTACCCTATTAATTGGATACTAATCCAATGATTTTAAAATATTTTACACATACATAGCAGGTAGAAATATAGTAGTACAAAGGAAATCGTATGATTTACCAACAAACACCTACGCTACTTTAAAAATTTAAGGAATTATCCAGAAAACTACAGCTAATGTTTACATAGCTATTTGGAAGGAACATTAAGGAATCGACCTCATTGTCACCGAAGCTATCACACGTTGGCACCGCAGGCAATTTACTTAATATTATGTGCTATCGGTAAAGTTCTAAGGTAAAATCGTTTCCTTAAATAGGCTAATACTGGCGCCTTTCTGTGAACATTTATGTGGTATTTTTCAGTATTTGATCTAGTTTTTCAGGTATTTGGGTTAACAGTTTCCTATAAGAACATTTTATAAGCTTTTTTTATACTTAGTTACAAGTTATATGTACCTATTTCATAATATTATTTTAAGATTAAAGCAAAAAAATTTCTTGGCATTTCCTTTTTTGAAGCCACGTACCATTGTGTAGTTATTAATTGACCATGATTTCTTTATTGTGTTTTAAGTAATAATTATAATACAATATTCAGCCGTATTATGTGTTATGCATGAAATTGGATACATTTCATGAGATTTCATTTCATTAAAACAAAAAAAAAGAGGTACTCAAACATTTGAGCAGCCGTTAATATTTGAGTGAAGTTACAATATTCAGCCGTATTGTGTGTTACGTATGAAATGTATCCATTAGAAGTAATTTTGTTTCAACATACACGAATATAATCAAAAGCTTGTATGTTTAATGAGAATGTTCTTATTAAAAAGATCTTACTAAATACAATAAAATATAAAACAATAGAAATAATGGAACGATGGAATAATTTATCAAATTATATCACAAAAGATATTGCAGAGCCTAAGGTTCGGCGCAAACGAGCGATCGAAGGCTGCGATGTAGCTGTCATGCAATCCCATATTTTGTAACCCCCGACGTGAATAGAGAGGTGTTTTATTATAAGTTTGACATGTATGTCTGTCTGTGGCTTCGTAGGACGGATGACCTGATTCTGATCTAGTTTTTATGTTTGAAAGGTGACATGATCTTGATCATTCTTAGCTATAACTCATCATCTCACTCACTGCTTGCCGGGAGACGGGGGTTAGGTACTTTAATTTTTTTCTTTTCCACAGCAGTTAGGTGTAGACTAAACACTGCACGTGTAGTCCGTCATCAACTCAACATGTTTTTAAGTTGGGTAGAGTTTTTTAATAATTTACATCTGCTACTCTTTAATTACAGCATCATCATTACAGCTTTATTTTTTCTGTTTTTCCTTTCTGATTATAATTTTAATATCAGCTGCAGCAAATAGAAATAAGTTTGAGGTGTGGTACAACGACCAATATATACATACATTAGTTAATTCGTTTGCACAGACCCTAATACCGTAAGAATATAATTCATTTATTGTCCGTTTACTGGCAAATTATTTCCGAGAATGTCGCGAATCCCATTCAATATTCGATCAGACTTTCAGTATCCAATTAGGCCGAGCTAGTAAGCCGTAGGGAGCTGTTATCTCTTATATGGTTTCAGTACACTAAAATGTATTTTAGTTGAAAATAAGATGTTACAATTAGGGCTGCCAGATATTTCACTGACACCGCCGGGACATTTTATTGAAATGGTTCTGTAAATCGAGCGATCTAGCCACCAGGGTTCTCGAAAATTCTAGCGGATAAAAGCCGCACGCGCTTAGCAGCCCGCGTGACAGGGAAACGGCCCTTATGAGCTTAATTGACCTTAATTAATTGAGCTTAATTGGCCCTTAATTGACCTATTCATATCAACAAGTAACATTATCTCAGAAATCCTATGTATTATATATAGCTTTCGATTCAAGATAAGGAAATGTACTCTATAAGATACACGTTTCATAAAAAGGTTCACAAACGCACTGCGACGGTACTCCACGGTGTTTAAGATGTCTACGCAGTTCCATAAGATTGCCTCAAGGCATTACGCAATCATAGACTTCTACCTGAACGGCATACGCCAAGAAACCTTTTCTAATTTCATATTTCGCCACATCTTAAAGCTAAAATTAATTAATTTTTCATTTGTGATTTCGAGTATAACAATTTCAAGAATTTAGTATTTTACGAGTAATTTTCAAAGGAAAAAGAAACCAATTATTGTAATAAGGATTAGAAAACATTAGTATATGTATTTATAGCCCCAACCCGCCCACACGTGTTGGAGTAAAAACACATGAAAAAGGTAACGAAAATGAATAAATTATACCGCCGGAACACTCGGTTTTAATGATAGTATCGTTGTTGTGTCGTGTTCAAATCTGAAGCGTTTAAAAATTACACCCGACCCTGATGTTAACATTGATAAATAAATGAAAAACATCCTACCTTTTATGTGGTACTAGCTGGTGCTCGCAACTTCGTTTGCGTGGAACTATTAATAAAAACGGAACCCAATTTTGTAATCGGGTTCCGTTATCTTTTTTGTTTTGTATAAAGTTTGACTAACTATCTTAGAAATGCAATGCCGCTTAGCGTCGCGTATCATCGCGATGTGAACTGATCCTTAAGTAATAGCTAGCACGGCTTTTGTGGCAACCATTTCAATTACAGAGAGATATTAGATAAAATTTGAGTATGGTATTTCGAAAGAATTGATATCGCGGTCAGTTCGAACTTTGGATAGTCCAAAAGCACCTAAACGGTAATCTCTCATCGTGTATATGATTGATTGAAATAAATAAATAGAGCTTTCTCACAGTTTTAATACAAAATAGGTTTTGCCCGCGTAAATATGCCCACGGGAACACAGTACCTTTTCGGGATAAAAAGTAGCTTTTGTAGTAATCTAGAGCTTAAACTACCACCATATCAAATTTCATAAAAATCCGTGTAGTAGCTTTTGCGTGAAAGAGTAATAAACAAATATCCATCCATCCATCCATCCAATCCATCCATCCATCCATTCATCCATCCATCCATGTATCTATCCATCCATCAATCCGTCCTCACAAACTCTTACATTTATAATAGTAGTAGGATTAATTCGTCACTTTACCCACTATAAAAGAAACTTAAAACCCATAGCCATCTGTTTAAGACCCATATGACTTGACTACAACTAGGTATGAAAGCAGGGATAGCAATAAGCTTTGTGTGCCTCGTCAGAAAAAACAAGTATATAGCGATAACAGCTATTGTATGTCGATAAGAACTTTCAACATGTTGCCTAAAGACATTAGAGATATCTCTGTATTAATCAAGTTTAAAAGAATATTATTAAAGTGGTTGCTGGACAAATGCTTTTATAGTAATAAGGAATATTTTGAATATTTAAATAATGTAAAAGAAATTGACATTAAATAATTATAAATAAAAATATAAAAAATGTACCTATGTATTAAATTGAATAATTGAATTGTATTAGTTGACATTAACATAATAATTGTGCTTTTGGTTTTAATTAATAATTAATTTATTTTGATGTGACCTTTAAATGCCTATTATCAATATAAGTTACTCTGAATTCTAATGTGTTACTTTTAAATGATTTAAATAATTTATATATGCATTAAAAGAAATCAATAATCTGAATATTTCCACACCTCTAAGAGGTAGAAATTGTGAAACTAATTAAACTTAAGAACACTGTACACCAAATTATTATTATTATTATTGTTGTTGTTATTATTATTATTATCATTATTATTATTATTATTATTATTATTATTATTATTATTATTGTTATTATTATTATTATTAATATTATTAATGGCGGGTCGGGAGTCAAAAATCGTTACCGCTTGTGTATCAACGTAATATACATATTATGTCAACCCGAAATGATGAAATGAAATCTTTATTTCCTTAAAAAAACACTTACAAAAGAAAGATAGAGAAAACAAAGTCACCTAGTAGGGCAAGATCCTGTATCAGGTAACAACGCTCTTCCATATCTAAACAAGAATTCAGTAAATGATAACCTAATATAAATAACTTAAAACTAATTATTACATACTAAATACATTATTTTAAAGACTAAGATTAAGTTCAATAAAAAGTTTTAGCTTAGGTTTCTACTTGTATTTAAAATATTCTAAATAACTTAAAATAATATTTAATTTTTATTCGTGTGCATTGTACATAATATGTATTGTATATGCATTGTATAGAATATATGTATGTGTATAAATGTGTGTGTTTTATTTATTATATGTTTAACATGTATTTTACCTATACTTTTAAATATTCTATTAGTTTTTCAGTTTCTTCATAACATAAAGGGTTCAGATATTCTATTAATAATTTCTTTATCTCTCTGATAGTTTTATCTTTAATATTTATAGCATTATTTATTTTAGTATAAACTATATTAAAAATATTAGTATACTGTCTCATCGCAAAGTCAGTTTTTACTTTGGGGAGTTCAATTTTATTTCTTTTTCTACGACCGGATTTAAAACAGCTATGGACAGTTTTATGTTTTTTTATAATTGTGGAAAGACTATATAATTTACGAACAGTTAAAGCATTAGTAATTCGATATAAATCATCAGTTGGAGTTCTCTTTTTCTCAAAATGAATAATTTTTAATAAAGACCTTTGTGACCTTTCTAACTCTAGCATTTTTGTTTTACTGGTACCTCCCTAGACAAGAATACAGTTGATTAAAATCTATTATGCCAAAGCTACATATATTTCCTGAAGAATATTCCGCGTTAGATGACGTTCACTAGATTGTATTACAGGTGCAACTTGTCTAAGTGTTTTAAAAACCTGTTCAAGATGTGGGTGCCATGATAATCTTTGTTCGACTATCACGCCTTAGTATTTTATTTGATCAACTTTTTCAATCAAGGGACAGATACAACAAGTCGGTGACTAGCACACTACCTTGAGGAATGCCGTATGAAACTATAGTATCCTCACTGATATGTTGCTGAACCTTGACCCTTTGCATTCTGCCAGATAAATAAGATGTAAATAGAGAGAGAGCGGTGCCCCTGATTCCAATTTTTTCTAATTTTTGTATTAGGATAGGGATAGAAACGGTGTCAAAAGGTTTTTTAAGATCCAGTAAAACTGCCAGGCATTTATATCCTTTGTCAACCTGCTCCGTCACAACTTGACTAAGTATCATTACTGCGTCTTCAGTTGATTTACCGCGCATAAAGCCAAATTGTGAGGAGGATATCAAATCATATTTGTTCAGATAATCAAGGAGTCTAACATTAAGTAGTCTTTCTAAAACTTTAGAAATAGCAGGAACAACAGATATTTGCCTTTAATTTCCAATATCAGCTCTATCACCACTTTTAAAAACCGGGGTGATAATAGATTTTTTTAGTGAATCTGAAAAGATACCTTTCTGGAAACAGATATTTACAAGGTATTATTAGGGCAAATTCGTTTTTAGCATGTCTTAGAAAGCTGAAAGGAACGCTATCCTAGCTCGGTGCGCTATTGGATCTTGAATTCCAAATCGTTGTTTTGACTTCATTAACATCAACATCCAATAGCACAAAGGAATTCATTGTTGCTGAAGCATTCTCAATAGTAAAAATATTGTTCATAGAGAAGTTACTTTGTGTATTTTGTGCAAGTTCATTGCCAATATTTGAAAAATAATAATTGATAAAGTTCATAGATTCAATAGGATTTGTTTTAAGATTAATTAATGCATTATTATTGTCACACTTAGATTTGCTATTGTATGTAATATTTTTATATTATTCCATCACATTTTATTATTATTAATAGACTTAGTTAGACCCTATCATATTGACGCTTAAGTTTTTTTATTTAATTATTGCAGTGGTTTCTATATCGGATGTAAATAATTTTCAATATGCCATTGTAAGTGTTCTTTCCTATATCTAACTGTAATTTATTTCTATGTTTAATGCAGCTCAAGATGCCAGGGGTGACCCAGGGCTTGAGTATAATCTTAGATTTTTGAATTTTTATACTTTCAGTATTATTATTTCAGTTAATTCAGATATAAGACGTTATGTCAACAAATTAGGGTCATTATGGGTTAGTAATTCAGAAAGATTTTTTGGCGTAAATCACGTATAGCCTTGTCAAGGTATACCTAAGTTTTTGTTCTAGTCACATTGTACGTTGGTCTTAATTTTGAAATATAAAGGAGAGTAGCAAAGTGGTTAGTTACAGTTGTTTGTAGAATAGCGATGAGAGCTGTGACCTGTTTTTTGTTAATTTTTAGCATAATATGGTCTAAGTTGCTTTTTCCCTAGTTGGTAGGGTATGACCTGCAAGTATGCCGTACGCAGAGAGTGAATTAAGATAGTAGGTTTTATTATTCTACTCCTGAATTAACTCAGCTGGTTTTATGCAATATTGATGTTAATGTCCACCGTTATTATAATGTTAAATTTATAGTTTCCAAGTGAGATCAAAGGGAGTCAACAATAATATTTGCATTAATATTTGATGGAGATCGGTATATACAGACTACAATAATGTTAATGTTAAGTAAATAAAATGTTAAGCACATCGATCTGGAGACTGGATGCTTGATAAAGATTTATTTCCGTTACCATAGCTGATACAGATTTTTTAATATAAACTACTACTCCATCGTTTTGGTTAAATGGTACGTAGTTAAAAGAGTGTTGTAATTTTGTACTTGAGGTACTGGTTTATTTGGGCTAACTCTGCATTCAGTCAATACCAATATATCAGGGAGAAAAGATAGAGATGAAATTGTTACAAGAAAATCATCAAGGTTGCGGTGGATAGATCTAATATTTTAAGAAATTATAGTGAGATCGTTTTTGTCAACAGTCAAGTGATGAGATATATCATGGCAATTGCATTCTATCGTGCGTGTAATATTTAGACTGTCTATATCACTTAAATTATTGATTTTATCTGCCATAAGCCAATTTATCAAAATTTAATAAAGTAAACATAAAGAAAAGCATTATTTGTAAAAATATTAAATAAATGTTACTTTGTTGTTTCAATCTATTGTACAGTAAGATAATTAATAATTTTATGCTAAAATATGATTGTTTAGTGATGAGCAGAGGAATGATAAAAGTAAATGTTTTAAAATTAAACTGTAAATAGAGTGTAAATAATCCGTTATGTTGTAGAGTGCATTGTTTTATATATGAATTTAGAAGCATTGAGTTTAAATGTAAAAAAACGAATAATGAACTGAAAATTTAGAACAAACTGCGCACATTAGAGTATAAGTTAATTTGTTACACAAATAAATTATTATAATTAGTCACTTCCCTTGGTTGTCCTGGGTCGGGGCAGCTAGTAGTTTGTGGACCTGATTATCATTGTAAATTTGTATTATATGTGTTTGCTCGTTCTCTCTAACATAAACTTTCCCATAGGCTGTCCAGCAGAATTTAAATTTTCTTGTCTTGATTAGATCACGGGCTAGGAAATACAGACGTGCACCTTTCGCAGTTAAGTGTTCGCAAAGGGAGTGTCCTCCTGCGTTTTTTGTCCAACGTTTAGCACTTAACTTACTATTTTTGTGTGTAATATTAAAGGTTTTCGTTGATTTTAGTAAGTTGTTCATAAGTATGTCTGAATTGATTTCTACTATTATGGGAGTATCTTTCGAGTGACCAGGTTTCGGTTTCAGGTTCAGTTTTCTGTAAATATCATTGATGTCTGATTTTAGAATATTGCACTCAACAGATTTGGAAAGATTGACGTCCATATCAATGAGATCTTCTTTGTTTTCACTGGACAACTTTGGAACATTTTTGATTTCTACGCTGGATAATAAGCTGGAATAAACTAGAAGACATGCAACTAAATAGCCGTAAGCTATTTAGTTGCATGTCTTCTAGTTTATTCTCCAAAAGAGCAATATAGTTTCGATTCCTGTTCAATAATTTGTTGTTTAAATTCTTCGTTTTGTTATGTAAGATATTGTACTGAAATTTCTATAGTTTGATTTGTTTGTTGGATTTCTTTTAATTGAGCTGGCAGATTTTTCAGCTCGTTCGATTGCGAAGAAGTGAAAGATATTAAAATGCAAGCTATGTTGAAAGTGAGTCCTTCATCTGGTCTCTACACCTTGTTTCGCATAGAAATATAGTCTGGTGGAGTTGTAAATTGAGTACTCGACCTAGTGTTCGCAAAGTCCGTTTCTGACGCTGATTTATTTGGTATAGTGTCTGTATGCACTATCTGTTCAGTAGATGATATATTTGACACAAGTTTATCAGTCTTCTTATTTTTAGTTGGCGTTCTTTTGAGCGGCATTATTGTTACTTTTGAGTATCAGGATGACAGACAGCAGTCAGGAATGCAAATAATTAAAAGTATAAACTGTCTTTTTTTAACGTATGCGGGGTAATAGTACGAGAGGTAGTGGTGGCAATCGACATCACGGAACAAGTATACTTTCCGTCCAGTGTAAATAGACCTGCGTAAGCGCAGTAATCCTGTCATGTTGTTGATGACGCTTACCCCCGACAGGTGTCACGATCCGCCCACTGAGTTCTTAATTGGGTAGTGTCGTTCACACCCCTTACAAAGACAGCAGCAATACTGGGGGCGTACACTAAAACGATGACTTCTAGCGTTTATGCACTCTATTATTTTAACTTTGATTTTAGAAGTAAAAATTAAATAAATTTAGATAAAAACTTTTAAAATAATCTTTAACTCAATACCGTCTGAACTCCTCAGAGACCTGGGGGGACGAGGGAGATGAATTTTGTCGTTGTAAATTGCTATAAACTCGTAATTGTAAATATACAAGGGGTCGCGGAAAATCGTTTACGGTTCCGGGAAGGTATTGGAATTTAAGTAGTTTTTAAATAACATACGAAATTATATATTTTGAATAAGATTTGGTAATATGTCACAATACCAAATCAAGTGTAGGCCAGAATTTTAAGACAATTAGGTGTTTCCCTGATATATCAAGAAAAAAAACAAAAATACAGACATTTACTATTATAAACTTTTACTTAAAATTCAATATTAACAATGTACTTAAAGCTCTCATTTCAATGAGTTCAACTTTCTGTCCACGAAAGTTATGGAAATTCTGTACCAAATTTTTCATATTGTGTGAGACGCTTTAATTAACAAATTAAAACGCTTTAATTAAAAAATTAAAACCTAACACCAAATTCAAAATGGCCTGATATTAGGTATATTGTGAGAATAGTGGTAGTAGCCCCAAAAGGACGAGCGATCTCGAGATCTCCGACCCAGCGAGATGGTATACTCGATCAGGCCAAAGCCTACTTGTATGTGTTTCATATGCTATAAAAACCGAACTGTGAAAACTTCAATAGCGCGATTCAGGATCGTGGCGCTAATTGGTCCGCCACAATATCATTGATTAAGGTTGGGCTCAAGCGGTCTATTGTTGACCATAAATATAGTTTAGGGTCCATAGTAACAATATAAACTGAGCTGTAAAGGTTAACCAATGTTTGATCTTGATTTGAAATTAATCGAAATCTTAACCAACACCTAACGTTCTCAAGGGTACATTTTTTTCAATTTATAGTTGATTAGGGTAAAGTTTACCACACTAACCTGCCATATGTTGACAGACTTCATTCTATACAATTATATAAATTGAAGTGCCCGTTTGTAATTTTAAATTAACAGCTTTTCACTTAATGCATAATAAAGTATAAAACGGTTCTTACAATAAAAAAATACTTTTAAAATTTTGTCTTTGTTTGTTCCCGCTTATCTCTGAAACGGTTGGACCACTTTTCACGGGATTTTCACTGGCAGATATCTGATGTTAAAAGGAGTATTTTAAACTACTAGATCATAGGTTTCCAATAAAAAAAGTTTCCGTTTCCATTAGTTCCACGCAAACGAAGTAGCGGGCACGAACTAGGCCAAAATATTTTTTTAACGATACATATATTATTATTTAAATAAAAGCTAGAATAAGAATTTTCACTCTTTGTTATGTGTGATTTCCTAGTAAATAGATTTCCTAGTTTCCTGTCCCTCGGCACCCATCATTTACCGCTTAAATCACGAAACCTAAATTCATTTATAATAATTTCATATAACACAGTATACACAATTAAACAGCATGACAAGAAAATTACTCCAACAGCATTTTACATGACGGAGTAAATTGAACTTCGACGTTTAATGATGATAGAAAGGAAAAGTTTATAAACTTATACCCTGTCATGAGTAGAGACAAGAATCTAATGATCAAGAAGTCATTCATCATTACTTTATATTCAGTAATAATGAAAGACTAGTAATATTTCCTTTTAGTTATGTGAATTCAAATCTATATAATATATAGAAAAGGAGATGTCCCCACTGACTCACTGATATATAGACGCTCGCACAACCGACTGCAGAAACGTGAAATTTGGACGCTTACTTTAATTCATAACGTAGACGCACAGTAAGAAGGGATTTTGAAGAAATCCATTCCAAAAAGGGTCAAAAGGGGTTGAAAGTTTGTATGGTAAAAAAAATCTTCACCAATTTCCATGAAACGAAATATTCAAGGTAAAAACAAATCATTGAATACATATTTATATTATAGTTTTCTTTAATGGGGGTCAAAAATTTATTTAGTGACATATCAACAACTGGACTGGAAAATTATTAATTATTAATTACGAAGTAGAAAAAAAGAAAAATTAAAATAATTAATTAGTTATTTAATTTTATAAATTTTATCCATTAAATTTTTTTTCGAAATTCATCCCGTGCAATGGGGGACAAAGTCGCGCACAAAAGCTAGTATCAAAATACACTCGTAGTATCTCTATTTTACTATTATTATAAATTCGAAAGATTGTGTGGATGTGTGTTTGTGTATTACACTTGCACGAAAAAATTATCGGTTCGGAATAAAAACTTATATAGGTACAAATAGTTTGTAACCTGGATAAGCACTCAAGCTATTTTGCACCAGGAAAAGTTGCGCTTCATGCGTAATAGACACGTTTGTTTTTGCGCGAACGATTGTATGAGCAACATTGATTATAATTTTTGTTATATGTTATACTCAACTGTAAAAACGCCAATCAAGCAACATAATTTCGTAATTGAATAGCAAAACTAGATAAGCCCCAGCTATTGATGGCTAGACATAGATTGTTTTTCGGAAAACATAACAACAACTAAATAAACAAGGACGATCCCATCAGTAATCTTCGAGCGTCACATATCTTTTATGAGTGTCATCTAGACGACATTTTATGTCAAATATGAAGGCACTATACCCAACAGTGAGCTAGGTTTAATAAGATAAATAACAATATGATCAAGGAATCTATGCATGATATTACTACATATTATGCGCACAGAGTAAATCGTAGCTACTATTATAAATGTGAAAGTTTGTGAGGATGGATGGATGGATGTTTGTTACTCTTTCAAGCAAAAAGTACTGAACGGATTTTGATGAAATTTGGTATGGTAGTAGTTTACGCTCTGGATTAAGACACAGGCTACATTCGTATCCCGAAAAAGTACATGTTCCTGTGGGATATTGTAGGTATTTACGCGGGCGGAGGCGCGGGCAAAGGCTAGTACTATATACTTAAGGTCTGGAATAAAAAACTCTATCCCCTTTTTCATGCTATCAAGTTTCTCCTAGCAACAAATATGTAACAGTATTTCAACATTTTTTTCTATGGAATAAGACTTTTTGTGCCACTTTTATGTGCGACATGTTATTATATTTTGAACACAATAATTTTGTAAATACAATGTAATAATTGACTTGTTTTTGATCTGGATTTCACGTATTAGGATAATCATTTTTATTTGCCGATCAGGTACTAAAATGAAAATTACATAAATAATAATTAAGTACCTGGGTAACGGAGTTTTGCTCGGAGCTCTAGAAGATTTAAAAATTAATAAAATGAATCACAAAAATATTTGACCTGGGTTCGAATACACCACATTACAAATTGCAAAACATTGCAAATTGCAACAACAACAATGCAAAAATTAACCAAACTGCCGATCGGACTGACAATAGAGTCGAAATTATTGTTATATTTTTGCACGATAAAGAAAAAACATATATAACTAAAAAATGCACAGCTTCCCAGGGATAAAACCTAGCTAGACCGATTTTTCCCCCCAAAACTACCTGCATACTAAATTTCATGGTAATACTTGCAGTCGTTGCCGAGATTACGATTATATTATATATTATATTATTCAAGATTTATTTTATACGTTTATAGTATAAGCCATTTTTCTTTGGAAGCTTCTCGGAAAATCCCCGTTATCGCTAGCGCTAGGAGAGTACAAATATTTTATATATTTACATGAAATTAAATTATATTACATTAATAATTGAAGAAATTTTACTAAATAAAATTAATTAAAATTATATTGTATTAATTTAAAAAAAAAAGAATCTGTTTTATGGCATACTATAATAATATATAATGTTTTTTGACAGTCTTATTCACAGTAATATAACACAGGACTTCTTGCACTATTTCCACTTTAATAAGTATTGTATATTGATTTTAATATACTACACGTCCGGTTTCGACAAAGTCATCATCAGTACAATCAATAACACAGTCTTATTCACTTCTATTAGTTAATATTCGTTTTGATTATTTGTAATTTTTTTATATTTGTAAAATAATTGCAGATACTATAGTATTTGCGATCTTTAGAAATTCGGAATGGGCTCGAAGCCCGGACAGATAAATATTTATGTGATTCTTTTAAATTTACTAGAACTCCTAGCAAAGCTCGTTTACCCAGGTACGAAAGAAAAAAGAAATTATAGAAATAAATAATAATAATAATTATAGAAATTTATAAGAAATAATTAATTATTTAGTTTTAGACTATCTAGTACATGAAATCTCACATGTCAGATGTTACACAATACATCATCTACATTATTAAGATACAAAATTAAGATGCAAAAGTATACGCAGTTTAATTCTATCGGAAATTCTCAGAAACCTTTATTAAAAATACTAATATTCTTGAATTGAAATTAAATAAAACCTTCCACCACGTGCAATCAGTCCACCTGTAAATTCAAACAGAGAACCGATTCAACAGAAAGCTTACTTCCACGATTAATCTCCTATTAGAAGCTTGCACTTGGGCCAAGATGACATCGCTAAATATGATGATGAAGTTAGGAATCAAAAATGTATGTTATTGTCGTCGTACGTCACTAAGCGAACGTTATGTCAATACCATAATATAATATAATATAATATTTTTAATTTCGAATATCGTCATTATAATAAACGGTTGCATCAAAAATGCTATCGCAAATTACAATGGCGAAGTTAGAAATCAAAAATGTATGGTATTGGCGTATCGCTTAGCGAACTTTATGTAAATACTAAATACGTAAGTAATTTCAATTTCGAAGGTAGTCATTGTAATTAACGATAACATGTTGGATAAACTCTCTGTTACGATATCGATTTGGTAAAAACTCGCTTCCGTTGAGACTTTACAAGAATATGTTCATGTTTACCTGTAACAACGTACACATTTCTACGCTTGATTTTATTTAGACTTCTTGGAATAGATTTTTACTTTTCCTTCGTCAATTTGCGCTCGTGTACTCTGTTCACGAGCGCAAATTGATGACGACTTTTGTATCCACCCATTTGAGCACGAACTAAGCGATCTTCCATTTTTCCACAGTAGCTGTTTTCTGATAATGATATTACGAATCTTTTTACCTTACTTTATACATATAAAATGCATTCATGCAAATATCTGAACAAATTTTGAAAACTTTAGCAAACGAAAAGCAATCTGTAATAACATTTAGATAATCTAGCTGTTTTCTATTACAGTCGATTAAGTCTAGTCACTTATCACTTACTATCCTCCTGCTTAATGGATCTTCCATTTTGTCATAAAATAGTGAAAATAAATAACGAAGTGCATTAAATCCAAGCTGTATAAAACAGCTTTTACGGATTTCATCGCATTTTATAGTTCTGCCGCTTAAAATACTTTACGGAGCGGCCGCGGAGGACTGTAAAATCTTAAAAATGGGCAAACTAAAATGCAAAATATAGTATCCGTAAATATTTCAATCAAATATATACATTACATAAATTACTTCTTTTGAATTCGATTATAATTAAACGGCTCTACATCTGCAGGTCACTGCCGCTACACAATTGTCATTCAATTTTGCGCTACCCATCGAAGTAACATCAAAACAGTACCATCGTGATTCATGGGTCGCAGTAGCTCCACATTTCTCCAAATTGTGTAGCGGTAGCGATCGGTCGCTATCGTCGATAGCCCGACAGCGCAACTCTTATTCTCCAGATGACAATTCCTCAGAGCAACAGCTCTATCCAAGATCTCTACATGGAAATGTCAAATGTCAGCGCTATATGAAAACATCATGCACTGCCTTGTTTAATATTATATTAATATTTTACACTTTCCCTAGGATAACGCGGCACGTGTGCAGAATGTTATAAGCTCAGACCTAAGTCTAAGACCTAGTCTAAGTATAACAGTCGTAAAATTCTTACTATGTATACACTTTTACTACCAATAAAAAACCGACTTTATGAAGAAAATACGGTTTTTTTTTCTATATAACAAGTATATAAAAGTGCATAAAAATTTAATTTCATTATACAATTATAAAAGTTGAGGAATCAAAACGATTTATCAATTCACAACACGGTAACAAGTTTAATTATTACAGTAATTAATACATCTCGAATACTAAGCACTTACCATAAAAATCTCACTCACAAACTCACTTTACACAACACAATCTCGAATCCGGGTCACCAAATCCACTCTCACGTCACAGCACTAGGGGTTCACAGTGTAATTGCACATGCAGAGGCGACGACGCGCCGCTTCGCCGCAGCTTCAACTGGCTGGGGCGGCCCTACCGCGCGTGTCCTGCGCCCCTGCCCCGCGCCGCCCCCGCTCACCTCGCACGGGAAAATAGAAATAAAGTATGCGCCGTAAGCATAGAAGGTGGAAGGAAATTCCCTTTACAAGGGCATGAAAAAAAATCATATCATTTGTTTGTCATAATCAGGCTACATTATAAAAATGTCGTGTAGCTTCTGATTAAATTTTATGAAATTTGAGGTTAGGATGCGCTGTAAGGATAGAGCGTGCATGAAAAATTCCCGTACAGTATTCGAAAGGCATATTTTTTTGTAGAGTTGATGGAATTCATAGTGCTACAATAAAAAATGAAAATTATTATTATAGTATTTGTTTTCATGGGAATAACCGTACATTTTTTTTTTTATTGATTCAAATTTAAAAATTCTTATTGATAATCACAAAATTCAGTACAGAAAGTCACGTTAAAATAAAATGCACATAATAGCTTTTGTAAATTTGGTACTGTCCATTCTGAGAATTTACTTTAAACAAAATTGGTAACAATATATGGATTAAACTAAAAAACAATACAGCTTACACGGGAAATAATAACATTGGTTTCAATCAATTCATTTGTATGTAATATTTTAGTCGTCCAGTCACATCACACGCGTTAAATTTTCCACGAAATGTAAACTATATATTATAATGATTTCGATACAAATATTTATATAGTTGTTAAGGACAGCGGCCTCGTAACGTAAAACATGATTGAATTTAAATGTGAACAATAAACACGTAATTTAAAACAGTACATAAAACTATAAAAGTGAATACTCAGTGACTATATGTATAGATTTATATGGCATCAGTGTGTAAAAGTGGTGTTAAATGGTGTTTTATCAAGTGCAGGTTATTTTGCTTATATATTTTTGACTAAAGCTAATTTTAACGTAGCCTGTTTTGATTTATATTAATAAACATAATACCTAACGTGTAGCGTAACGATTAAGATTATATAATAAAGGGTTAAGTAGTTATTAAGAAAATAATGGTAAAAATGTAGAACATTTCTTATGTAGTAAGCTTTAAGTTGTAAATATCTTTTTTATAGAATAAGATCCCTAGTATATAAGGATGTATGTATATGGTTATGGCAATAAAGAATTTCACACAACGCGTTTTGCTTCACCTGGCTCATGAAAAATAGGGAAAATTATGGAAAATAGTCGTATAGAAAGGTAAAAGTGAGATGGCAAATCGGCCCGAAAGAGGCGTACGGGCGGAGCTCTCTATACGGCATTGCCATGAGCCAGGTAAGCAAAGCGAAAAAAGTGAAAATCGTTCTCCTCAAATATGTATACATACTTATCTATAAATGTCACCGTGAAATTTTGAACACCGTAAGATTATACACTAACTAACCAAAACATGCTGCTTATAATTAAACGCATTATTTTTGTAATATTATAATATATCAAAAGGAAACCGTCAAATTGTAATTAGAATGCGACGAAATGCATCTCGCGCGCTGACTGGTTGAACGGCATACGCCCCGCGCCGCCATATTTGTTTGTCAATTTGATGTCAAAATTAAATAATACAGTGTTTTGGTGATTGTAAATTGATTTCGTGTGGAAAAAAAATCAAAGCTTTATAATTAGTTATATAATATTGTTGTGAAAGTGAAATGAATATATTGTGATTAACCAAAGAAGTACAGTTTGAATGATAAATTGGTTAGTGTTAGACACCGAACATAGCAATTACATACATTTTATCAAATCTCATTTGATAAAATTTGGAATATCAAATGCCCAACAATGGTTACGGCCTACTGTTAGACCGACCAATCAGGGTGAGCCTTCGGAAAGTTGACAATTAGAAGCACAAAGGATTGTAATTTAACAGTTCGTTAAATTGTAATGTAACGAAAAGGGATATATTTAAATTGTCCGATCCGATTGAATCCGACATTTTACAATCTCGCTAGTTATCTTACACTATTTACAATTTTACTGTGAAATGTATAAATACTAGGTAGATATAACAGCCTCCGTAGTCCATTGGTTTAGAACTTTGCTCACGAATTGGAGGTCGTGGGTTTGATTTTCGCATTGGAAGCACAAAAACTGTTGTTTTCAAGTTTGGTGAGGATAGTGCAGGCCGATCAGTGATCACCTGATTGTCTGATAAGAAAGATAATCGATGCGTCGGATCGACATGAAAGAAGTCAGTCCTGAGTCTGATCTCTCGCCGGTCGTGTCGATCAGCCGTCCCACCGAGTTACGAAAGAAATAGAAGAGAAGGTGCTCTTGTGTACTGCACACACACTTGGGAACTATAAAATAATATCTCCGTAGCTGGCCTGATTTAAATGAAACCGGCCAAGGCCACCAATCGGTGTGGGGAGCTATTTATTAAGGTATATACTACCTGTAGAACTGATTATTATTCTACTAGTTCTACGATTCTTACGTTAGATTTAATCAATGTGTTAGGCCCGGAAATACATTTTAATTTGCGTCCTCAAGCTCTACTTCCACTTTACAATTTTTTTACTAATAAATTTTTAATACTTTTTATGAACTTAACCAAATATTTTGTATATATCTGGGTTACCGGATTGAAATTTGTGTCAATGTAGTATTCGTGTCACCAGTCATAAATAGGGCGAATTACCTATTGCGAGCTGCATTAAGTTTATTACTATGGCGTAATAAAACTACCCGAGTTAATTTAACTTCTTAAGACTGTATCACGAATTCGTGATTATAAGTGTCGCAGAGTCTGGTATGGCAATTTAGTTCGTAGTCCACTTTATGCCTCCGACCCAAAATCTGCTTAAACATGTTCTATAATCCCATGTAGATGGATATTATCTGCTGGCACTTGTAACTCCTTGCTTGCTTTGCGATAGTCACTTACCATCAGATTATCCGGTTGCTCGTTTGCCTCCTATTCTTAAAAAAAAGTAATTTTTCATAAAATTTAGATTCTCATTAATCTTTACAGTGATGCAAAACGCATTCGTATCCGTCGATGTTCAAAAAGCTGGCTGGCTATATTCAAATAAGCTTAAATGGAATAAGAGGAGTATATGATTTTTTTTCTGAATTAAGAAGATCCTAGGTTTTTTATTGAATTTGATAATGTATAATATAAATTATACATTATCAAATTCACTGTAAGTAAATCTATAATAAAATTATTCAATAGATAAAAAAATAATTACAATAAAATGACATTATGAAAAAATAAACGTAAATTCCTTCAAATGGTAGCTACCATTTGAAGGAATTTGAAGAGCACGGTGATAATTTTTAAAATTCATTTGAGGCGTCTCTTGTGGCCGGCTCTATTGTTCTGAGCTTGTCTGCTTAAAATATTAAGAAACAAAATTAATTACATTTAAAAAGTAAGTGAAAAAACGTTTCTTTTTAAACTAAAAAAAATATCATGCATAAATTTGATTTTGTGGTAAGTTTGAATTTCGATTACGAGTTTATAACAGCAATCAGGTATTGTTATATTACTGACTTAGTGCCAAATCTTTGACCTTATTTATAACCTTATTACCTGATTATTTCGACCCCCAAAAGTATTAAAAATCTAATTATATAACTTCCGTCCTGAAGGGTATATATGTGTGACGTCAGCATTGCTTACGTCACGTTAACAACAATTTCCTCCACCGTCATATACAAATTTTAGTTTTTGTAGTAATATGTTACACATTCAAATAAGCTACACTTCCTCGTAAATAAGTTTAAAAATAATTAAAAACAATTTCATGAACACTGAATATTATTCAAACATAACTTTCTCGAGGTTTCGAAAGTATATGTAGAGAACTCGTCAAATTTCAATTGTAAAATGGCTACTTTGAATATGAAAATTGAAAAGGTGTGTGTCAAATACTAAAACAATATAAAGAAGAGTTGTAGAGTTCTGTGAGAAACTAGATACAGTGTCTAAGTCCAGTAATAATATTGGTCCAGTAAGCTAGCAAACTATCGTTAGGAAAATTATAAAAACGCACAAGAAATAATACTCCAACGCCACCAATGTAAACGCTTTTAGGCCCACTTGCGCAGATCTGGATCAGAAGTTAACCCTGGGATAGTTATCATATTGTTATGTATCTCTTTTTTCGTATTTATGAAAGAGAGGGCATGATATTTTAACCTAGGGCTAACTTAAACCCAGACCTGCGCAATTTAACAAACTTTTGAGCAAACTGTCGCTTTTGGATCGTCCTGTCTCTCGTGCGTGCTAGTGCTCTCTCAGTTGCTCCGCGTTCTCGTCTCGCGTTATCCGCGTCGTAGTGACTCGCTCACTCCGCGGTAGTGCCGTCCCGCTCGGAACGTGTCGAGTGACTCGCTCACTCCACGCTCGTGTCGACCCGCCCCTAAGTGCAGTGCCGTTATACCCCATTCGCGATCGTCAATCTTCTCGTTATTCGTAAGAATAGCGAGCGGATTGCCGCCTTGCTGAGGGGTTGCACTGCCTTTGACCTTCCGTTGGAAACTTGTTTCCAACGTCGGGTCACGGGGAGACAGCCTCTCCTTATCACCGTGCAAGTACGTACACTTATAGTGACTACTTAGACACTGAATACGTGTTGTGTGTTTAGTGTTACCTGTGTTGTGTGAAGACCTATCGTGTGACTGTGAGTACTTTATTATTAATTGTTTTGAATACGTGTACATTTATGCTAGTGTCGACATAATAGACATTGCAAGTATGTCCCTAAAATACGGTGGACGCTAAACTAGTGCCCCGACACCATGGCCGACCGTGGTTCACGGCCACATAGCCGTGACCGCCCCAGCCACTCCCGCGCCAGCTCCGGTGCGTCGCGTAGCGCCACCTCATCGAGGTCGAGCTCGCGTACGTCCGAGCGCGCGTACCTCTCAGCCACCGAGCCCAGCTTGAGCGGCAAGGATACCGCTCGCCCCGGGCCGTCTTCGGCATTCTCGCGGGGGTGTACTGACACCCCCCCGCCCCAATGCCTTCCGACGGCGACCCGCCGCGAGTCTGGGCCTCCGCACCGCCCAGCCGATAAGGGTTCGGCCTCTCCACCGCGCCCTGTGCGCCGAACCGAGGAGGTGAGCGCCCCGCGCCCACCGCCTACACCATCTACTGCGAGCCCACAGCTCGCCCTCCCCTCGCCGGCCTCCCCGCCCGAAGAGGATCAAAGAGGGGTGAGTGTGCCTGCTCCGAGGGCCCCAGTACCGGCTCCCTCGTCGAGCACCATGCCCCCGCCCCCCGCCCCGCCCGTGCAGGTAACCAAGAGGCAGCGACAGGAGGTGTCCTCTGATGTCTCGCCGCCTGCCAAACGCGCTGACCGCCCGGCCTCCTACGCAGCAGCGACCACTGCTGCCCCCACCGGAACTCCACCGCCCCCAACCTCGAGGGCCGCATCGCCGATGGACATAACCACGGCAACAACCGCGGCACCATCGCGGAATGTGACTTCGCCACCGCCTCCCCCCGCACCCCGCTGCCCGCCACTCATCGTGGAAAAGCTGGAGGACTGGGTGAGGCATTTCAGCAACCTTGCGGAGCTCCTCGGCCACCCCCCCAACGCGAAGCCGCTGGGATTAGGGGTCAAATTTACCCCTGGAGGGGAAAAAGAATACCGTGTCGTCCAAAAATACCTGGACGACCTGAGCAAGACCGAGCACGTAAGCTGGTATTCTTACGCGCTACCGCAGGACCGTGGACTTAAGGTAGGTATCCGCGGCCTGCCGGTCAACACTCCCACCGATGCCATTGCCGCCGCACTCGAAAAGAAGGGTTACGAAGTCGAGTACGTGTCCCGGATCCTGGCCAGGAAGGACCGCCCCGGCTGCGTATACTTCGTGCTGTTGAAGCGTACCCCGGACCTGCTCCCCGGGATCTACCAACTTACGGAGCTTCTTCACATGCCAGGTATTAGGGTGGAAGCGTGGCGTGGCAAGGACGGCCCCGCCCAATGTCATCGCTGCCAGCAGTTCCGACACTCCAGCCGGAACTGCCATCGTAGGCTGGCGTGCGTCAGGTGCGGCGAAGAGCACCGCGCAGCTGACTGCCCCCGCCCACACACCGAGCAGCCCACCTGCGTCAATTGCCAAGGGGCCCACCCGGCTAATAGCAAACTCTGCCCGGTTTATAAACGGGAGTCCCGGAACCCCCGGAACCGCCGTGCAGGACCTACTGCCCGCACTTATCGTGCTCCCCGGGTAAGTCATGACCCTCCCATTACGGAGAAAGAGGTCCCCCCCCCACCGCCTACGGCCACATCTCTTATGGCCGAGGCCAACGCCCCTACCCCCCGTCCCGCGTCATCCACAGTCCCCACCCCTTCTGTACGGAAGAAGAGGATTAGAATGAGGACGAAGAAGAAGGGCCCCAAGTCCGGAGCCACCTCTGCGGCAGCAACGGACTCGGAATACGAGCCCCTCGCGCTTCCGCTCCCTAAGGCCGATGCCACCTTGTCGGCCCCCCCCCTACCCCAGCGCGTCCCGCGCCCCCCGCGCACCTCTCGTGCCTCGCGCAAGGTTCCGGCGGCCACTACAACTACCGAAGTGGCCGAGGTCGTTACCGAGCCTGCCAATCCAGCAGCAGCTGCCGCCACCCTGCCAGCAATCGCCCCACCGCCCTCTCAGCGTCGTCCCAGGAGAGAGGCCCCCGAGGCCCCTGAATCCACCGCCGAACTAATTCGCGCTCTCTTCTCCCTGGCCCTGGATATATTTTCCAAAATTCAGGCCGGGGAAGACATATTTACTACCCTTTTGTCGGCCCTCCCTGAAGGAGCCTCCCTCGCTACTAAATTAATAACCAAATGGCTTCCCACGCCCCATCCTCGTTAAGAATTATTCATTGGAACGTCCGAGGGGTTCGCGGAAAAATGGCTCCGATCCGTCATCTCCTCAGGGAACAGGAGATTGACATCGCGCTCTTAAGCGAAACCCATCTCTCCCCCTCGGACCGATTTCATGCTCCTGGGTACATCTTATACCGCCAGGACTATCTCGGCGGAGCGATAGCGTGTAGAGGCCTTGCTGTCTTGGTCGGCAGGAGGATCCTCCACCAACTCCTCCCAACCCCCTCGGTGTCTTCCCTTTATGCGCTGGGCATCGAAGTGGCACTCGGCACCCACCGCACCCGCATATTCGCGTGCTACAAGCCCCCGGGGTCACATTTAGATATCTCCGACATCCACAGGCTCATATCAGATGAGCCGACTGTGATTGCCGGAGATCTAAATTGTAAGCACCCCGAGTGCGGCTCCCGCGCGCCAAACGCGGACGGCAGACGACTGCTTGCCGACTCCGTACGAGTTGGGTACACGGTGGTGGGTACTTACACCCCCACCCACTACCCTAAGAGCCCCTCGTATTCCCCTGACGTCCTGGACGTGGCAATCGTCCATCGCATCGCAGGCGACCTTCACCAGGAGGTACTCGACGTGGCTCATGGCTCCGACCATCTCCCGGTCCTGGCCACCATCCGAGCCTCCCCGGTTAGTGTCCCTCCCCTCCCCTCATACCCAGTCCGAGATTGGGACGCCTTTTCCTTGCAGCTGCACGAGAACACTCCAAATTTCCCGGTGAACTCTGCTGAAACCGTCGAAGCCATGACGGAGCAGCTCACCGGGGCGATTGCAGCTGCAATGGATGCGGCTACCCAGCCGCCCACCCACCGCCAATACATGCGGCCCCCGTTACCTCGCCACTTAGCGAACCTGATCGCCGACAAGAGGCGCCTGCGACGACGATGGCAGCTCACCCGATGCCCAGCGTTGAAGACGCAACTCAACCGCCTCACCGCGGAGGTAAGATCTAAGTTAGAGCTCCTCAGTGCGGAAAACTGGACCCGACGCATCCAGGAGGCGGGTGAGGACTGGCCCTCCCTACACCGTTTTTGCCGCAGTCTTACCAGAGCCACTGCCCCTGTTTACCCCCTGCTCCACCCGGATGGTAATTTAAAGTACCGTGCAGAGGATAGAGCAGAGATTCATGCTGAACACCTCGAGCGCCAATTTTCACCACTGCCAACGACCGCAACGGACCACGCCCGAACGGTCTCCGAGGAGGTAAAGGTATTCCTACTCTCTCCCTCCTCCCCCCCTCCTTCTCCTTCTCTCCGAGGGAAGTGCAGAAGGTGATCGCACGCCTCAAACCTAAGAAGGCCCCCGGAGCAGATGGTATTCCCAACTCTGCCCTTCGTCATCTCCCCTTCAGGACGGTGGCCGCCCTGACCCGTCTGTTCAACGGAATCGTCAGGACCGGACACTTTCCCACCACCTGGAAATTGGGGATAATTACCACTATCCCCAAACCCCATAAGAACCTGAGAAGGGCAGAGGGCTACCGCCCCATCACCCTCCTCTCAACCATTTCAAAAACGTTTGAAGTCCTTCTCCTCAAGCACCTTGCTCCCCACCTCCCTCCTCGCAAGGACCAATTCGGCTTCCGGTCGGAGCTGAGCACCACTCTCCAGCTGGTAAGGGTCATCCACCACTTGTCCGTTGCGGCCAACAAGAAAGAATCCTCGGTCGCAGTCTTTCTCGACATGGAAAAGGCGTTCGACTGTGTTTGGCATGAAGGTCTGCTCTTCAAGCTCATCCGAGCCAACGTCCCACCCCCTCTGGTAAGACTCATGGCATCTTTTCTTTCCAATCGCACCTTCAGGGTGCGTGTCGACGGCGTTCTTTCCAGCGAGCGTACCATCACCGCCGGCGTACCTCAAGGCAGCGTGCTCTCGCCAAGCCTATATAATTTTTACGCCAGCGACGTGCCAAAGGACCCGGGTACCACCGCAGCGCTATACGCCGATGACACGGCGTTCATCACCAGCTCGCTAACACCCGATCATGCCGCCCTGAAACTTCAGAGGACGCTGGACCTTCTCCCTGACTGGCTGAGCAACTGGCGACTGTCTGTGAACGCAGGTAAGTCCCAGGCGCTCGCCGTCACCACGAGAACGGGATTCACAACTCCTCTGAAGATCGGAGACGCCGAGATACCATGGGGAAGAACGGCGAAATATCTAGGTGTCATCATAGATCGCCGTCTCTCCATGGTCGCCCAACGCCAGCACGCTGTGGCGAAGGCCAAATCGGCCACCGCGCAACTGCACTCCGCCTTCTCTTCTCCTCAGATCCCCCTCAACATGCGGACGGCCTTGTATAATACTTACATTAGGTCCCGCCTCACCTACGCAGCACCTGCGTGGCATCATCTGCTCTCTGCACCCCAGAAGAGGACGCTGCAGAGAGCCCAGAACCGGGTGCTGCGCCACATTGCGGGCGCCCCCTGGTACGTCCGCAACTCCACCATCGAGAGGGATCTTAGGATGGAGAGCGTGGAGGCCTTCGTGGCCCGACTCGCCAGCAACATGTTCGCGCGAGCGGATGCCTCGCGTCTTGTCGAGCTGACCGACTTGGCGCCGTGGCACGCCCGCCCGCCCGACCGCCACATCCTGCCGAGGGACGCTGTCCCGCCGGCAGCCCCATCGGACCCCCGCCACCCCCGAAGAGGAGGAGCCCGGGCGCAATGATGTGCCCCCCCCACCCCAGAAGAGGAGGAGTCCAGGCGCAATGGCGCGCCCGAACACCGCCCTCGAAGAGGAGGAGTCCCGGCGCAATGACATGCGCCACACCGAGGCGCCTGTACAGGCGCTCCACCTTCGCGGGATCACAATCCCCCCCCGCTCCTTTCCCTACACCGGTAGAAACCTAAACCTGCCGGTGTAAACTTCAACAAATCGTCTGGGGCCTGTCGGAGTGGCAGCCCTCTTGCCACCCCGTCGCCTCCTTGACGCACCTTCCCCCTGACAAATAAAGTCGGGGCCCGGAAGTCTTTCCCCTTCGACTTCCCCCCTTTCCCCAGGTCGTTCGCGTCCGCGGTCCGGTAAACGCGGCGCGTGAGGGAGTGGAACCACACACGTTTCCCGGCCCCCGGGTCGGGACCCCCACGCGCCGCTTGGAGCCGACCGCCGGTTTCGGTTGGGCCTGGATTGGCATGACGACACTCCCTTGTTTTGTTGGCTGCCCCCCCACGGGTTTCCCCCGCGTTCTGCCGCGGGGGGTCTTCCCAAAAAACTTGACTCTTTGCGCCCAGTACTCGTACTGGGCGCGTCATCCCAATTAGAGGGGCTATGCCCCTGACGTTGGTAATCCGCCAAGGCCCTTTTCAGGGGCCCGGCGTCGAGCTGAGAAGAGTCTCCTTCTCTCTGTCGCTTTTGCAACATTTTTCCAGTTTTGAGTAATGATTTAAAAACCAACAATGACGTTGACATTGAGAGCGTGACAACCATGAGCCAGGTAAGCAAAGCGAAAAAAGTGAAAATCGTTCTCCTCAAATATGTATACATACTTATCTATAAATGTCACCGTGAAATTTTGAACACCGTAAGATTATACACTAACTAACCAAAACATGCTGCTTATAATTAAACGCATTATTTTTGTAATATTATAATATATCAAAAGGAAACCGTCAAATTGTAATTAGAATGCGACGAAATGCATCTCGCGCGCTGACTGGTTGAACGGCATACGCCCCGCGCCGCCATATTTGTTTGTCAATTTGATGTCAAAATTAAACAATACAGTGTTTTGGTGATTGTAAATTGATTTCGTGTGGAAAAAAAATCAAAGCTTTATAATTAGTTATATAATATTGTTGTGAAAGTGAAATGAATATATTGTAATTAACCAAAGAAGTACAGTTTGAATGATAAATTGGTTAGTGTTAGACACCGAACATAGCAATTACATACATTTTATCAAATCTCATTTGATAAAATTTGGAATATCAAATGCCCAACAATGGTTACGGCCTACTGTTAGACCGACCAATCAGGGTGAGCCTTCGGAAAGTTGACAATTAGAAGCACAAAGGATTGTAATTTAACAGTTCGTTAAATTGTAATGTAACGAAAAGGGATATATTTAAATTGTCCGATCCGATTGAATCCGACATTTTACAATCTCGCTAGTTATCTTACACTATTTACAATTTTACTGTGAAATGTATAAATACTAGGTAGATATAACAGCCTCCGTAGTCCATTGGTTTAGAACTTTGCTCACGAATTGGAGGTCGTGGGTTTGATTTTCGCATTGGAAGCACAAAAACTGTTGTTTTCAAGTTTGGTGAGGATAGTGCAGGCCGATCAGTGATCACCTGATTGTCTGATAAGAAAGATAATCGATGCGTCGGATCGACATGAAAGAAGTCAGTCCTGAGTCTGATCTCTCGCCGGTCGTGTCGATCAGCCGTCCCACCGAGTTACGAAAGAAATAGAAGAGAAGGTGCTCTTGTGTACTGCACACACACTTGGGA